>VKHH01007277.1:0-11599 GCA_015144975.1 Epipyxis sp. PR26KG | reverse complement strand
TTTCCTCTTGTCTAGTTGCACCTTTTTGATTTGCTCCGTTAATTTTTATTAATTCATTCATTCATTCATTCATTAAATAATAGATGGATTTTACCGTTAAACAATAATTTTCCCCATTAAGTTGCAGTAGTCAATATTCATGCTCTCATCAAACGAAGTTGATTCCTCAATATTTCAACTGTTTACTATACTGCGAAGATATAAGCATTCGTTTTTACCGTTTTATTATGTCTTAACGTCTTAACTTTGGTAACTTTATTATTATTTCTTATTTTAATCAATTTAAACAGTGTCTTAAATTAAGTTTTATTTTCAAATTTTATTGAGTTTAGAAGTGTCTTAACTTAAGTTTAGCGAAAAATGGCCTGTGTCAAGACATAGGTACAAACTATAGGTACTCGTCGATTCGTAATAAAAATAATCATATGTAATTAGCATGTAAGCATTTAAATTGGAATTACATATTGCTTTTTTTAAGTTGGGTATTTGTGTACTACAATACGACAATACAGAGTAAATGACCGTAATTGATTTATAATTTTTGTAGGAAAGGGTTTTTAGTATTAACGATTTTGCGATAATTCTATTCAAAGAAGGCATGCAATTAAAAACGTGAGTTTGAAATAAAATCAAGCACTTAACAATCATTGACGAAGTGTGATAATATATACTATGAAAGGAGTTTATTTTCAACCGTATAAACTTTCTCTTTTCCAAAAAGTTTCATTGCTTCCTTACTTTGCGCTAGGATCGTTGAAAGATCCAACTCGTGGAGATTTGGTTGCTGGTTTGGGTGATTTAACAAATACATATGATAATTCAATACAACAGCTACATTCAAAAATGAGTAGAAGTGCTAATGGTCAAAGGATTCTGTCCCAAAAACCTCTTATCACTGTTGAAAGTTTAAATATTCCTAAATTAAGAACCTATAATGAGAATAGTTTGGGCAAAAAGTATGTAGCTTTTATGGATAAACACGGATTTAGTGCAAATGAAAGAACAATAGTACGATTCACAACCGATCCAGAATTAGCTTATACAATGACGCGATATCGTCAAGTTCATGATTTTTGGCATATTTTAAGTGAATTACCTCCATCAGTATTTGGAGAAATTATTCTGAAATGTTTTGAATATCAAATAACAGGCTTGCCTATTTGTGCTTTGAGTGGTTTGTTTGGTCAGGCAAGATTATCATCATATGAGAGATATCAATTATGGACCATTTATTTGCCTTGGGCAATTAAAACAGCTGCAAAATGTGATGATATGATGTCTTATGAATATGAATTAAATCTTGAAAAAGATATAATAGATGTACGAAAAGAATTAAAATTTGAAATCCCACCTCCAATCAAGAGCTGATAGCTGATGTGATGTAAATCTGTTCATTAAGATAACTTAATTTACTCTCTATGGTTTGAACAAATAATATAATCACTTTTAAAGCGAAATCATGAGTAAATTCCATATGTTTGAAGACAACCGGTTAGCTGTAATGCAATGAAGATAATTGCGATTTATAAGTTAAACGATTATTTATTGCTATTTGCATGACATTTTGTATATGTCACAAGTTATGATGATGTGATTTGTTAAACTTATAAATGTTATCAGATTACTTTCATTTCACAATAGAATAGTGTTAAGCATAACAAATAAAAATTGGAAAAAATAGTCTACAGTGACATGAGAGATTACTACAACCTTCTTTTCCACCAATTTATGACCATGTTTCAACTACATACTTTCCTTGACGAATCATATTCTGTAAAAATATTTCACAATCGCTCTTATCACTAAATTCACCATAAGTCAGCATGACATCAATCAAAGCCTTACGAACATCTTTAGGCATTCTTGATGCAGCACCAGCAATGAATATTCCACCACCCTTTTATGTAAAATACAAACAAATAATATTAAATAATATAATCCACAAAATAATTATGAAAACGCAAAATCTCAAATTTTGAAAAATAAAAAAAAGATTCTAACCTGCTTTATTATTGACCACACAAATTCTCCATGCTCTCTTATTTTATGTGTTACATAAACTTTATTTTCTTGATCTTGAGAACATGCTGTGATGATTTTAACTTTATTGGAATTATTATTGTCGCGAGCAATAACATTAATCATATTATGAGCATAATTATAATCGTATGGATTCATGTTATTGTTAATACCATCCCATTCTGTACCATATAAATTATCTTTTGTGGATTTACGACATCCAAAAAATAATAAAATATCAAATAAACTATCATTTATCAGTATACCATCACTTGGAATCGAAGAAGAAGCTTTACTCATAAAATAATGTTGGATTATTGACCTCATTGGAGCAACACCCGTTCCTGGTCCAATCAATATGAGTGGAACAAATTTCATTGACTCTCTCAAAGTCGTAGTTGAAATTGACTGCATTTCCGGTATATGCTTCATTTTCATCGATTCATTCAAAATTAAGCTAGACTTTTTTACATTCCCTGATTTGATTCGAATAGCAACTTTATCGTCAACGGAAAGAGACGATAAATAATCAGTACAGCGACCGCGCTTAATTCTTCCATACCGTGTAAGATATTCCACAATAGCTACACACACGTCCAACTAAAACACATATGATACGATATGATAAGATAAATATATATGTTATGATAATATAAAATAAGATAACTATGCGATACAATACGATATTATACGGGATATACGTCTTAAATTAACAAATATTATTAACAAAAATATTACAAATTATCACCTTTGGTAACAATTTAGGATCAAGTGAAAGAGAGGAAGCGATAGAATAAGGTCGCGGAATTATAATTGGAATAATGCTAATAAGCGCTTCCAAAGGTGGACGGCTTGATTTAAAATCTTCCATAATTTCGATGTAATTTCTCTTTTCTTTCACACAATAATCAAAATACAAATCGGTCCCTTCAGCTGACGATATTTCAATTAATTTATCCCTTTCTTCTAGATTTGTTGCATAGTGTGATAATCCTTCAAAAAAACTGCGTGTCGGAACGGCAGCAATATCTAATACTTTATTAAATAAATCAAAAGCAGTAATATTTGAAATTGATTCCACACGATTCGGTCGTCGACCAAATATTGATTTTCTTTCAATGGTAATTAAAGTGGATGGATCAATACTAGCTACCATATTTAATGCACGAATTGTTAAATCAATTGGATTATGGTAATATATCTCTGCGATGTCGCCAGGGTTATATACATATAAATCAGACGTATTCTCAATGTCCTTTAATTCTAACGAAAATGATATGTTTCTTACATCTTGATTCCAATTAGATTCTGTTAATCTATTATTAGATAAGACTAACCAATTTAACGCAGATATATTATAAAATGAAGTATTCCACCGCACAATTTGTTCATTTAAGTCATTATTTGAATAATCGCTTATAATAGTCACATTATATTCAACTTTTGTGATTGATTTCGCCACACTAACAAGATTCTCTCCAAAAAAATATTTTAACAGTTTGGATTTCCAAATATTTAGTCCATATAAATATCCCTGTTTGTGTTGATCATCACCAAGTCCAAGTTGCACAAATGAAGCAGCACCCAGTTGATTCATTCTAGCATATAA
This sequence comes from Epipyxis sp. PR26KG, assembly GCA_015144975.1. NCBI lineage: Eukaryota > Chrysophyceae > Chromulinales > Dinobryaceae > Epipyxis > Epipyxis sp. PR26KG. Next base: position 7,971 of record VKHH01007277.1, on the reverse strand, counting down.
CTTCCGACCAGTCGAATTATATTTTTCATACGAAGAATCACCTAATCCAAATACTGTGAATCGAACTGATGATAAACAATCGACAGGTAAACTTTTCTTAAGTAAAAATTGCCAAAATAATTTCATTTTTGCCGGAGGTTCCCCATCACCGCATGTTGAAACCACAAATACGACGAAGTCCTCATCACACAATAATGAAGGGTTGTAATCATCAATACTGCAAATTATTGTTGAATGTAGAAGTGCAGTTTGATTTGAACTCATGCTGTTTAACATATCATTACACAAAGAATATGCAACTTCTTCTGCAGTTCCAGTTTCACTACCATACAAAATCAGTAAGCGATTTCGTTTGGACATTTAAATAACGAAATTCACTATGAGGAAATTCAATAATTTCACAAAGTTATTGTTGTTGCAGCATATGAAATAGGAAATTAAAGAGTAGATAAAGTAATTATACTTGTTGGGCTTCTGTTAATATAATATTAATAATACAACTGGAACAGAATAAGTTAAATAATAAAATACGTCATGATAACTATCCGGAAATGTCTCTAGAGTAGGGTAAGTGTTATGTAAATTATATCAATAAAACTGTTCGGGATACATATCCATAAAAATAAATAACAAATAAATAATTAACAATGTATTTATAACAAATAACAAACAATATATTTCTTGTTATAAAACCAAAAATTTCATTTTAGTGACGTCACATGAAACACATCATCCATTTTTGTTTTTGTCACTCCAATCATTGCTATAAAACCACAAAAATTCAAACATCTACAGTACTGTAGATTATTTGTACGATTGTTTGAAGTACTGTTAATCACTGCATACACTCAAAAGTAGTTACCTCGATGGAAGAAACATCTCCATTGTTAAAATTGCCAAATTGCGTTTTGCTGCATCTAATATCATATCTGAACATTATTGACGGTCTAATTCCTTTCTCTTATACATCAACTACTGCCAAAACTTTAACTGATAAAACTGCAATAATAATCAATCGGATCATTCATGAAAAGTTCAACCATCTTCATAAATATGAAATTACAGGAAAAGTTCAATGTTCAGTGATGAAACACATTCACGATTTAATCACTCAAAAAATTTGTTTGATAGGTACTACAAAATTTCAGAATCACTTAAAAAACTGTTATACTGTTATGTCGAATCCTTGATTGCTGATATGGAATCATTGTATTATTTACTAATCACTTCTGGTATTAAAGATGATTATTTATACCCTATATAGGCGGTGGAAGTGTTGATGACGGACTTTCCATATCAAATACTCCATATTTGTTTGATTTGTATTCTAAAAAATGGAAGAGTGGATCTTCAATGACTTTTTCTCGAGGTGATTTTAAAACCGAAGTCATATCGTTGATGAACGGGATGATTGTATTAGGTGGAAATTCAATTGATAGCGACGAAGCTCTTTCAGTAGAAAGTTATGATGTATTAAATAATGTATGGTCAATTTTGCCATCTTTAACACAAAAGATTTATTCGTCCACCACTTTCCATGAAAGTAGCAATACTTTATACGTCACAGGAGGATTAGATTCAGATACGAAAGCTTATTCAACTAATATTCTTAAACTTGATTTAAGTAACGAGAATAAGCAATGGATTACAATTAATGATTGCAATATGAAATATTCTAGGTATGGTCATTGCACTGTGTGTTATGAAGGGCGTATTCTTATAGCAGGTGGTAATACTATTGGGACGACAAAAGCAGCCAATACGACAGAATATTATGATATAAAAACAAATTCATTTTCACCCGGACCAACGATGAACACTCATCGCATATGGTTTAGACTTTTAGTTATCAATGAAACCTTATATGCTGTAGGAGGGGATTGTGTAACGACTGGGAATGAAATAAGTTGTCCAACAATCGAAGCACTTGATCGCAAAACAAATCAATGGAAGATTGTCACAGAATTACCTCAATTCCGACGAATATTCTCGGCCACTGCTTGTGGATCATTAATATACATTCTTGGTGGCAAAGATGAGTATTATTGGAATCTGAAAAGTTGGGATATTTATGATACGGTGAGTAACGTGTGGATCGGACATGAAAATGAACATAAAACCCTTCAATACAATATGCATGAAATTGAATCGAACAAATCATCTCAATTTCAATCACTCAAATATCCTTCCACTCCTACAACTCTTACTCCAACCGTTTCTTCTTGTTCGCTGTCTAAATTATCGTCAACCCTCACCAAGACCGACTCAACGAATTCTTTATCCCCATTATCTTATTCTTCATCTTCATTCGTTTCTGAATTTCATAAATCAATCAAACTACCTGTTGATAAATTTTGTGGTGGACAAGCTGTTGTTATACCTTACAAACCATTTACCTGGTGAGAATGAGAATACAGAAGTTAAGTCAGCTGGGATATGAAAATTGCATATAAAATATCTCATTCTAGGATTAGATAGAATATGAAGACATTAGCCACACTTTTCGAATCGAATTATGCAACACGGTCGATATTATAATCTATTTATATATCTCAATTTTGATGTAATTTATTTATCATTCGACCATAGCAATTATGTGACCCCTCACTATAAAATAGAATTTTTATAAAATCGCATTTTTCTTGTGAACTTCAATAATATCATTTATTCTGTTAGGTTATGAAAGAATAAATATGCACTATGAGTTAACAATGTAATTCTACTAATTTCAAAACTTTCTATAATTCATATTATCCGTAATGCGGTATCTGTAACTCGTTAATAAATAATTTTATTTATAATTTTGTAAATTAATAAAGTTAAATCAAAATTTGTGAGTAAAATTTAATATTTATTATCATTTTTGAGAATTATTATATGGAATTGTTAAATTGATGAATAAATGATGTATAATGTACGGTTATTAAATTTATCTCGAGTATCCATCCTGGCACCGTGATGATAATAGGAAGGTATTCGTTAATCTGTACTGACAAAAACCATTTCATTCATTGTTTCAGTTTATAATTTTAAAAAGTTAAGAAAAAATATATTATTTGTATCTATTATTTACAATTTCATTCATCATAAAAACAATAATAATCAAAATAATAATAATAATAATAAATATTATACTAATTATTCTAAATTATATTTAATAATCATAATAAAATAATAATATAAAAAATAAAATCATAATAACATTATAATAACTACTATTATTTATGTTCTAATAAATCCACATATCCTGGAGAACCAAACAATCCATTCCTTCCTTTCGATTTATGTATGAGATATCTTAAACAACTCAACCATTCTTCTGCACCAATAATATTCTCTTCAATTGTTGTTTTATCAGCATATTCTAAATGAAGTGATTTCTGACCAGCATTTCCTCGAAGAATTAATACACAACAATCTCTTTCTTGATGTTTAGTATTACTAATAGTATTATCAGCAGGTGAACATAATGCAGCTTTATGACCATTTGATCCATTTTTATATGCTAATTCCACACTATGCAAATTATAATCAAAAATAATTGTAATAATAAATAATACATACATTTTATTATTATTATTATTATTATTATTAATAATAATAATAATAATAATAATAATAATAATAATGTTTTAAGAGATATTTGAATAATAACAATAATGATAATAATAATAATAAACAAAAATCAAAGCTTGCCATTCAATATATCATTTAATAAATTAATAAATTTGGTTTTTAGAAATAGTTTTTTGCTGGCATGAATAAAATGATCAATAAAATTTTCTTTTTAAAAAATAATGTATGTGACTGTTATTTTTTTTATTATTATTATTGTATGTTATTTATAATCATGGCATATTATGGTAAGAACCAAATTACATTTTATTTTACCAATATTCACTTTATCATTTTGTTCAAACTTATCTACCATAAAATGGAGATTTGGGTAATAATATAAATGAAAGAAGTAACCATCGTGACCTTTTAGGTTAAATAATATAATAATGATGATAATAATAATAACAATAATAAAAATAATAATAATAAAAGATATTATAAATGAAGCACCTGTCAAAATGAGCTAACGGACATGATGATATGATAGATTGGTTTGAATTGATCATTGGCTTCCACATCAAATATAATAAATCGTTTGATACCGAATAGAACTTAACCTATCACAATAACAATTATTATTATGAAATTAATATAAAATAATTAATTAATTAACAAAAATATATCAAATAAATGGACGAATTAGGTACAACAAATTATATTATATTTATTATTATAAAAAAAAATACCTTTTTCTTTCCTAACCATCCATGTTTAATGAAAACTGCTCCATCGAATAACATTTTCATTTTATTTTCTGGTAAGTTGGATAACGTTAATAATTCTTCTGCTTTACCGTTTTTCAGGATTTGTTCATTTATGGCATCATTTTTAATCTTCGCATCTAATTCTTCCTCAGCTTGTTTCAGTTTTTGTTGTTTTAAAGTTTCTTCTTTTTTGTTTGTTTCTCGTTCTATATACATAGATTGAACTAATCCACCTAATGCTGTGCTTAATTCAACTAAAACTGCTTTGTCCATTGCTAATAAATAAATAAAATAAACAAAAACAATCATTAAAAAAGATGATAAAATCAATATTACATTATTATTATTATTATTATTATTATTATTATTATTATTGCTATTATTATTATATTTCTCCTTTCTATGGCTGATAAGTTTGAACAAAAAATAAAAGATCAAATATCTCTTAAAACATAATAATAATAATAATAATAATTATTATTATTACTAAAACTTGTTGTTATGGAAAGCTAGAGTAGCATCTAAGCATCACTTTCAACCATAACAATATCATGTATTTCAATAAAATATAATTATTTATTATCGAAATATTTTTTAATAATATATTAATAATAATGTAACCTTCCATAGTGTAATAGAGTGTTTCTTGTGATTTTTCGATAATGCTTTCAGCAGTTTCTCGTTTAGATTCATACTTCCCTTCAGAATTTATTGTGAATTGCCCACTGCTCCTCGCGGATCCTGTGCCATTACCAGAGGTAAGGGTTAATGCTTCTTTTGCAGCTGCCAAGAGCACTTGAACACTATTCTTACATTTCGCTTTTTCATCCATTGAAATAGCTCTACAAAACAATACGATTATCAGCAAAGAAGCAGAAAGTAGTTCATGAAAATTGAATCATATAAAGATAATCATTAATCATAATGAAACTTAAAATATTATAGTAAAAATGAAACTTGTTGCAACATGAGTCTAAATGGCATGGACTGGCATATTGATAAATTATCATCAGAGGTACCAAAACAATTATTACTACTATTATTATTATTATTACTATGGACATGGCTTCATAAGCCATTTCTATCTATATTATTTTTACGAAATGTCAAATAAATATTTTGTTTACCGAAGTTGAGTTTGTTTTCTTCGTAATTCCCTTTCATCTTCGACTATTCTCTCCAAAGATTTCCTTTGTTCTTCAGAATGTTGCAATTGCCTTTCTAAACTTTTGACTTTTAGCATTAATTCTTTTAATTGATCACTTAAACCGATCTCAGCATTCGCAAATATCTGCACCTTCACTTCCCCACACCTTTGTCCAAAGCGACATGTAGCAATTGTTTCTTCGAAATGAATCCGCTCTTTTGTCATCGCTAATAAAAAAGCACTTTTACAATTACCACCTAAGCTATCTCTCAACATATTGGTGAGGATACTATTGCGATATGGTATAAAGCCATTAGAAGGGGTTGCGATTACATTTGAAGCTTGATTATTTGTGTTTATTGGCTGGTCGATTTCTTGGAGATTAGGTTGTCCTTGCGGAGTTGTTAACGATTGGTTTGTATTATGATTGGATTGAGTATGTGCAAGCATTTTATTTTGATGATTATTTTGTTCTCGCAATGATACAATAACTTGTTCAAGAAAATGAAGAGATAAGTTAATTGATTTAGCTTCATTTATGGCACCTTTTGAATTCGCCATCTATACAAATATATAATTTTTTTTGTTACAATAATTTTGCTAAATCCAATTTTAAAGCATTCCATAATAATAATAATCACCATAATGAGTATTATTATCACTTGAATTTCATCAAATTGTAAATGGACAAAATGAAATGTATGGACATTAATTGTTTGCATTATAAATTTAATCATACCTTGTACATTCTCTCAGATCCAGCCAAATCTACTAAATTAATTTTCCCCGCACAAAACAAGGTTTTGTTATCTTTGATCCCTTCACTTTCCAGTACTATAGTGAATACTGCATGGGAACGAGAAGATACATTATTCATGCTCGTTGAACTTGTGATACGATTCGTATTTCCCATAAAAAATAATTGCAGAGCATCTTCTTCAGATGCTACTTCATACACATTGAGATTACGTAAAACAATTCCATTTTCACCTGTTTTCAGAGAATAATTATAATGTTTATTTTCATCAATTCATTCGTTTTCACCAAGTTTATTAGTTTATTATTTTTGATCATATTATTTTTTTATTATAATTATATTACTAAGACTCATATCATAACCACACGTCAGAAAAATTTTCCAAGATACAATTTTAAAAAAATACTAATTCAGTAATAGATTAAAATAAAATAAGTATAATAATAGAATAAATTAGTGTGATGTCATTAGAATAAAAGAAAATGATATATACCTTCGAGCAGTTGAACAGAAGGCCAGCTTTCAATTGGTTGATTACGTTTTGATTTATCGAGTAAGTCATATACAGTTTCTTTATATATTTCAGTAAATGAAACTTGACATTTAAAATTAAAAGATTTCTGTTTTTTTCTGAACTTTATTTCATCAAATACTAAACCAAGAGTTCTAGGGATTATACCCCGCTCTTGATAGGTTTCTCCTCCAAAAATTGTATAAGTTTTCTAATGATTAATAGTTAACGTGTATTAATGGGATAATAGAAAATATCATTCAGTTCAATAACATTGTTATTTAATAATAAATAATAATTTTATACCCATCAGTGAAATTAATGAAAACTAATTGATAAAAACTAATACATCATTAAGGAGTCATTTACTAATATCATAAATGAACTTGACTTACCCCTGAACCAGTTTGACCATAAGCAAATATAGTACAATTAATACCATCCATCGCTCCTAGCACTTTGTCTTTTGCTATTTGATCAAAGATTTCTTCTTGAGTTGTATTATCATCAAATATTTTATCAAATTCAAAACGAAGTTTTCCCGACAAACTATTATTATGAACGATTCCAGGATCAGCATCTGGTGGAATTTCTATATCGATTATTGATCTTTTATTTCCGTCTGCAATGGTAATATCTAACAAACACGAAAATGGTTAATTTCATATAGACAACTAAACAAAATTGGGAGAATTGGCAGTAATTGATCAGTACTAAAGGATTTTATTTAATATTTACATCGTTTCTATTACCATCAATTTTATATGTAAATGTGCTCTCATTGTTTCGTAACGACGGTCTAATACGAAGAAAAGTTTCAATGCACCATTGGTCACTCTTACTTTTTTCCTGAGTTGAAGATTCTTTCACTGTTGGTAAGTTATCGTCAACAGCGTTAATTTGCGCTTTTTCCATTGCTTACTATTGTGTAGTCGAACGTCAAATTTTGTATTTTGTACTGTATATTGTATATTTGTATATTTAGTCCACCGTTCACACTTCACACTTCAATAGCTATCATTAAGTGGAGCAAGTACGTACAAATCAGTAACAACATCACATAGAAATCTCGTTACAGTATTATCAAAATACAAAATTCAGAGGGTAACTTTATTGATTATATATATATATGTGAAATATATATTTTATATTTTATGTTTAATGAATGAATGAATGAATGAATTAATAAAAATTAACGGAGCAAATCAAAAAGGTGCAACTAGACAAGAGGAAA
>VKHH01007276.1:0-11608 GCA_015144975.1 Epipyxis sp. PR26KG | reverse complement strand
AATAATAATAATAATAATAATAATAATAACAATAATAATAATAATAATAATAATAATAATAATAATAATAATAATGAAAATAATAATACAATTTTAATGTAATTAAATTCATGCAAATAAATAAGGATATTTGAACAAGAACATGAATTCATTTTTCATAATAGTATCATTTCTTTTTTAATACGGCATTAATTATTACTAAGGAGAGATTTCACTTATGAAGTTACCTTCGATAAAATATTCACATGTGGCAATCCTAATCTCAGCATCGTAGAGGTCACTAACAAAACAGCTGATACAAAAGTCGCTGGTTGACTATTACCATACACGTAGCATATTACAATCAATCATTATACGTATTCTATTTACGCATAGCAAAAATCACACAAACTGAACTCGAAAACTCATTATTATAAAGATTATATATATTAAAATTATATAATCAAACAAATAACAATAATAGCCGATTTTATCAGAAATAGATTGATATATATTGTGAATATATATGTAGCGCAGTAATTGAAAATTACAAACCTGCAATAAAAAGAATCTATTAATTGAACACTACATAATCGGAAATCAATATCTTGTAATTTAGTTAATAATTGCTGCATTAATGTGTAGTGCGTAAATAGCTCCACCTTCAAACATTATTACGATATAATCATAAAATAAAAAGTGATTATACATGTGTCTTACATGTGGCTTACCTGTCCAGGGCAATCAAATATCATGTAATGACAATCATTTTTTAATGAAAGTGCTAATATTTGCTCTTCAAGCCACTCATAATTTTGAAGCAAATAATCCATACAATAGATTAATCCTCCATTTGGACCTAAATTTTGTTCTTCCATCACATTCTAGATTAAAACCATAATAATAAAATTATTTAAATATATAATATATTGACAAGAACTTAGTGACTTACTTCAAGCGATATTAAATCTCTCACATCTATATCAACTGTATAAGGCACACAATCATTCGCAAAATCCAGGTTTATTAGAGCCGACTGTCGACCTAACTCTTTCATAAACATATTTATTCCTTGGCAATAGGTTGTTTTTCCTGAATCCCAGGAATTGAATATAGTTCATATTTATAAGCAGAAAATATTGAGATTCAATTCATAAATGATCTAATTTATTTTATGAATTACATGCAGTATTTGTTACAATTGTTCCACAACTGGTAAGCGAATAGTGAATATTACCTGATCCTGGCGGTCCCACTACGATTTGTCCAAATAATACCATTACAATTCTACCGTTATATTAACGGTTAGTACGTTTTAAGTGTTAAGTTTTAAGTATATCAACTATAATACTATAATAGAGCAATAGCGGTAGAGCTCAATTTAAGTAAAATGAGATAATGCTAATATGCAATGTGTAATATTACAGTATATTATGCTACTATGCAGCAATATAATACGGGAATTAATGAAGATACAGTAAGTTTCGAAGATAACCTTAGACAATTAATAAAGGAATTTTGATTATAAGGTGCAAGGTTGTTGCATAATATCTTACAAGAACTTACTTTACACTACAGCTTTCTTTAAAGGAAAATTACAGAACAATTTGAGTCTTCTTTCAAACAATAAATTTACTGCAGTATCGTATATTCCTATTTCATATTTTATGTATTCCAGGTATTGTTTCATATATTTTATGTGTAGTTGGTGTATAGTATCATGAATGGTTTCACGGCTTTTATCAGGATAGATAGAAAAATAAAAAATGCAGCAGGCTTGTTAGAAAATTCCAATGAAAAAATATGGAGGATATCGCTTTTTAGTTGAACTTATTTATATCAATATTCACAAAACTTTATATTTCACCACACGAATTGAATGAACAAGCCCTATTTCTGATTCACCAACCATATTTTTTTAAAACATTCATTTTTACTATTTTATAAACTGAAGCAATCAATATTGCAATTGGTTCTTATTCGATTATCACTCATGAGTTCCATGATTTCACAAGATGGATTGCAATTAGCACCTTCTTCCTCTCAACATACTCTAATACGGGATGGCTGGTTCAGTGAGGCTGAAACTATGTGGCCAGGTACAGTTAACGAACCTTCGGAAGATTAAATCTTTCGGTGCAAGGTTTGTTATAGATTGGCTCTGTTAGTTGATGGCTAGAAATCGCCAATAAATTATATTAATAATTTAATTCCGTTTTATATTAGGACAAAAGTTTTGCATTCAAGTAGAAGAAGTATTAGCGAATGGTCGCTCAGAATTTCAGGTACATTCATTATTGAATCTATGGGAATGTCATTTTCTAGATAATCTCAAATAGTTCCATGTTTTCATAGGATATGCTAGTATTTAAATCTACAACTTATGGAACCGTTCTAGCATTAGATGGTGTCATTCAAGTAACAGAAAGAGATGAATTTGCTTATCAAGAAATGATAGCTCACCTTCCATTATTTGCATGTTATAATCCGAAAAAAGTATTGATAGTTGGTGGAGGTGATGGTGGTGTTTTGAGAGAAGTAGTAAAACACCAATGCATCACAGAAATTCACATGTGTGAAATTGACCGACAGGTATCGAAGAAATCCTAAACATATCATTGAATATATTACGTGATATTACAGTGATGGTTTTCAATGATTACAAACTATACTGGCACCAGTCAGAATGTCCCTTATTGGATAAGTGTTGATTAGTTTATTTGGAATTACCGTATGAGGAATAATGAATCGCTGTAACATCATTCATTGTTAATATATTCTTCAATTTCTTTCCATTGATTACAAACTATACTGGCACCAGTCATAATATCAATTCTGATAAATGTTGATTAGTTTATTGGAATTACCGTATGAGGAAAGAAATTGAACAATTTTAATCTTAATTTACCACAAAGAAAATTACTTACTTTATTTCGATGATTACAAACTATACTGGCACCAGTCAGAAATATTCTTAATTGAATATTGTGTTGATTAGTTTATTGGAATTACCGTATGAGAAATAAAATTTTGTTTCTTTCGTGATTGGTTTTTTATCACTTTTTCTTTCTCTATTAGGTGGTTGAAATAGGAAAGAAGTATTTCAGTAATTCTCTTTCTACTGCTTTTAATGATCCCAGATTAACTTTAATGTTTGATGATGCTGCAAGGTATTTGTCAGAGGAAGGCCGAGGACAAAATTATGATGTTATTATTTGTGATTCATCAGATCCGGTTGGTCCAGCGGATGTTTTATTTAAACCTGAGTTTTTCTTATCAATGAAAAATGCTTTATCACCTACAGGTATATTATTAGGATATAACATATCATTTTTCATGAATTACAAGGAATGCTTCGTGTAGGTGTGATAAGTACTCAAGGAGAATGCCAATGGTTACATTTAGATTTGATCGAAAGGGTCCTTGGAGAAGTGAGAGGAATATTTGTCAATGCAAATTATGCTTACACTACTATACCAACATATCCTTCTGGACAAATTGGATTTATTCTTGCTACAGTAGATCCAAATGTACGTTTATCAGGTAAATAATGAAACTAAAATTTAAAAATGATACAATTTTTATATAAATTTGTTACATTATTTTAGTTCCATCCAGAGAAATATCTGAAGGAATGCCTTTACAATATTATTCAAAAGAAATCCATCAAGCATCATTTGTTCTTCCAGGTAATATACTATATGAAGAAAAGTTATTTCCATAAATATTTAATGAGAATTTTATTTCATTTTTAGCATTTGCGGCGAAAAGATTGAATTGAACAAATGAATAAATGCTGAAAAAAGTATTCTTGTAATTTTTGTAAATTAAATAATATTATTTCAACTTTTAGTTTTTTAGTGAACGTCTTTAAAATCGGAAATTTCTATACTGTCTCGATTAATCCAACATTCGAGTTGAATATCCAGATATTGAGTAATATTTTGTTTTAATTTAAATGATATTAATATTTGGTGTATTAAATCTTTTATACAATAGCTACTTTTAACGCGCATCGCACAAGTTCGTTGGACAATATTATGTCGCGGTAACTTACAGTAGTTCTAAAAGTTCCGCTGGTAGTTACTTCTTCGTCCACTTATTCATTCGTTCATTACCATCACTTAAAAAACAATTTGCGGCGGGAGAGGGATTAAATTTTTTTTATTCAAAATTTATCACTTAATTTTAGCATTATTTTGTAATTGATTATGGTTATGTAGCAATTCAGCGAATTTTCTAAATTTATGAAAGCTTTATAATTTGTAATTATTGTATTAAGCCACAAAAGGGAATTTTCAATTTTCTCTCTTCGCTTAAAATTAGTTTGCAAAATAATATAATAAATATATCCTTCGCTTTAAAATGAACTTCAAAGTCCAAACGGTTAAATAAACTATACCAACTAGATACTGGTAATGAGTGAGAATGAATTAGATACCGGTAATGAGTTAGATTACCGATTATATTAAAAAAAATGTAGGGAGGGGGGGGGATAATTTTGTCTGATAAATATAGGCATAATGTTATCAGATCCTTTGCTTTCAACTTTCAACAACTATTTACAATTATTTTCAATTTAAAATACAAATGAAATGATGCAATTTTCAATGTTCATTTGCTTTATAATTATTCTTGTTCCATACGCTTGTGGTTGGAATGGCCACGATCGGTGGAAATCCAATTATCTTATCAACACCAACAAATACAAAAGCCGTAATACAAAATTCACCACATTATTCTCCAAATATAAAAGCATGGAAACTTTACCTCCAAAAAGAAATAGTATTTTATCACCACTCAATCGTTTTCTTCGATATTTTGGTGCAGGTGCACTAGGTTTGGGATTATTTCCTAGATTAATAAGAAATTCGCGGGCTTCTGGTGGTATTCCCAGCGCAGCAATGAAGACAAATATATCTCCTTTTCAAGGGTAACGATCATTTTAATTGTATATTTACACGGCTTCACTAATTTATCTTGCTCTTTTTGTAGAATGCTGCTTTGGCTGGTTTTGTTTGTCATCTCGGCCACTATGCATAGTGCCGAAAGTGCAATTACCAAAATATCGCCGTGGAAATTACAAGAATTTGTTGAAGAGGAGGGACCTAATTCTCCTTTTGCTACACTTTCAAATGATATAACAAGATTACTTATTACAATCCTCCTCACAACCACTGCTTGTTCCATTTACAGCACAGCTCTCTTCGTTGCCACCATTTCCGAAATATTTCCAAATTTAAGTTTAGGTTTCGTTACAGTTGCTTTGACAGCTATAACTCTATTTTTCGGTGAATTAATTCCTAAAGCAATAGCAGTATCAAATTCTGAATTAGTTGCTCGTAAGCTTGTTCCATTCATAAACCGATTAGCTACACTGTTATACCCGTTCACGATGACTATTACAACATTGAGTGATATTGTATTGAGTTGGAGTGGACTACGATCTAAGGAAGATCGAAATGTATCAGAAGATATGCTTCGAATGGTAGTGGATGAAGCTGAACGTACAGAAAGTATTGAATCGGGTGAAGGGCAAATGATTAAAGCTGTGTTAGATATACAGGTGATTATTATAATTAATTAATAAATTCTTGAGTTAATTTTAAGTGCATTTAATATTTGATATATATTTTGATTGTGTTTCATTATCAACTAATATTTTGTATTAGGACAAAGAAGTTAGTAAAATAATGCAACCTCGAGTTGAAATTGTTGCACTAAGTGAAACTGCCAGTGCAACACAAATATTAGAAGAAATTAAGAAGACTAAATACAGTCGCCTTCCAGTGTTTAGAGGAGATGTAGATAATATTGTTGGCGTAGTTTTTGGTAAAGATTTGTTAGATTATATGAGTGTGCATCAAGTCGAAATTAATGGTAATGTTTTATAATAACAAAAAGTATTATCATATAATAATTGCTTAAAATATAAATTAGGTTCTGATGTAAGTAAAATTGATGGTATCTATCGACCGAAAATGGATACGTGTTGGAATACATTAACTGCAGGCGATTTAATGAAACCAACTTATTTTATTCCAGAAACAATGTCATGTTGGACAGCATTACAAGAAATGAGAAAAACAAGATTGCATATGGCAATTGTTGTTGATGAGTATGGTGGAACGGCTGGTTTGATAACATTTGAAGATATATTAGAAGAAGTTGTTGGTGAAATATATGATGAAGATGATTATGATGAGCAAGCTGATGATTCTAAAACCATTTTTAAACGATTAGAAAATATCAGTGTTGTGAATGGTGATGAAATAAATGGAGAATCAACTGCTAATATTAATGGCGATTATCAAAACAATAATAAAAATAACAACTTGATTAATACAAATAATATTAATTCACAAGTGGTAGTTTATGAAATGAAAGGATATGCGGAGTTAGATGATGTATTTGAAACATTACAAATTGAAATAAAAGATGATGAACGTGACTCAATTGATGAATATGCTACAATTGGTGGACTTTTATGCAGCATTGCTGGTATGATCCCAAAGAAAAATGATCAAATTGAATTTGCAGGCTATGTTTTTACGATAAATGAAGTTGAAGATAACAGACGGATCACTTCATTAATTGCAACTCCTAAATTAGAATCAATGGTTGTATCAGGAAATGGAAATGGTGCAACAGCTGAAATAGACTCGATATAATAATTTGAATTGAAGATAAAATCATATGAAACATAATTAATTTCTTCAAATTTACCTACCACTGTATAGTTTATTCCTTTAATTCTTCTTAGCCCTTTGATGGAGGAGTAAGAAATTAGAGAGCAGAAAATAATCTCACATGTTAAGCACTATTAATCGATTTTGATTGTGGTACAAATATGATATCAATTAAAAATGCCTGTAAAATTGTTCGAAAATTAATTAAATATAAAGTTACACTTTGTTACTTTATTTGAAATAACAGTTTAATTATTTATTAATCCAGTAACTTTTGCTGCAAGAATCAACAAAAACTTGGTCTGCAAAAGGTTGGTCGTCAGGAATATTGGACATATCGATGTTAAGACGACGACTAATCAAGTAGAAAATATAACTTTTAAAAGTATATAAATCAAATAAAAAGAATAAAAATGATATACCGTGAAGCACTTTCTGGAATACCATGAGGATAAACAACGTCTAATGGTATAGCAGGGTTACGCATGAATAGAGAACCACCAGGCATGAATGGAGCAATATAAGGATCTGGGTGATTAACTTTAGCCATTCGCTCATAACCCTCACGTAATAAACGAACAGTTGTTGCTGCAGATAAATAATAGTGATTAGTCATTATCAGCTGAAGAAAATAGTTTATATTACAGTACCTTGATTGGCATTTTTATTTGCATCAAATTCAGCTCTAATTTTTGTTGTTTCATAATTAAAAACCTCACGATTTTCTGACCAACTATTCACCAACCTCAAACACCTGATTTTACACACAAAATATTTAACTTAATTTAGTTTAAATCCTGATTTCTCAATATATTTACAATTATTATACCAAAATCACGAAACTAGGAACAACATATGAGAAAACATTGTGTCGCGCAAATTTAGTAATTTATCAATACTTACTTTCTATACATTCTCATTATTTCGTGTTGATGGGAAAGTTTAACAACTGGTTTATAAAATTTAATAACAGTTTTAAATGATTCATTCATGTTGCTTCAAAGCTTGCTGCGCAAAAAATGAACTAGTTTTCGAGCAATAATTTATCAAATTAAAAACTTATTATTGGACCAAATACTCAAATACCTGGAATACTGCTGGTATATTTATTTCGTTGTTATTAGATCTCTCTGCGGCTGCCCTCTCCCTGTTTTCCTGTCCACTGGGTAACCTTTGTCTGTGTTATTTTGGCTTCATTAACTTTATTAGTCTTCAATAATATAAAGTAAATATCAATAAATATCAGAAGATACAGATTAACTGCATATGTGTTTGTCTATGGAAAAGTTTATTTATTTATTAAATATAATAACTTTTAAAAATCATTACTTGCAGCCTTGCAGCATGCATATAGAGTTAAAAGTTTACTGCAGTTTGATTGAATAATTATTAGATAGCTTGAGCAAAATGACTGAACAAGCAATCATGCCATTAGAAGAAGGGTGGAATAATTATATCAAATTCATTGCACTTGATCCTTTAGAGGTAATTCAAGATAGATAAGATTAGAAAAGTTAATTATTATTCTAAATCGAATCATTTTTATTCTATGGTATATTTGTAGAAATTATTGGATGAAGGCTTCAAAACAAAAAAAACTAAGCTATTTTCGAATCAAGATTATATGCTCGTTTATACGTAAGTTCTTTGGAAGAAAAATCTTGCAGTTGTTTTAAAATGAATCATGTTATTCTTAGAACTTGCTATAATATGTGCACACAGAAAACTCCTTTCAATTGGTCAGAACAGTTGTACCAACGACATGGCGAGGTAACAATTATTCTAGTAGCACTTTAAAAAAAATTAAATCTGCACTAATATTTTTAGACAATTGCAAATTATTTGTCCAAAGTTGTTTTACCTGCTTTAAATGGAAAACGTGATACGTTTTTATTGAGTGAGTTTGTCTTGCGAGGAGAAAATCACAATGTTATGAATAAATGGTACAAAATGTTCTTCACCTATTTAGATCGTTATCATGTAAAATATCATCAATTACCATCTTTGGAAGAAGCGGGACTGAAACAATTTAAAACTGTTGTATATGATACAGTCAAAAAAGATGTTACTGCATCCATTATCGAATTAGTGGAAAGTGAGCGTGAAGGAACTGTAATAGATAAAGACATTATTAGGTCTTGTGTGAAATTATTTGAAACGATGGGAATGGGAACTTTAGATTGTTATATTGGTGATTTTGAAAACCATCTTTTGGATGCAACCAGGTATGAAATATGTAAATATTGGAAATACTTCGTTCACATGATTATTGGTATCAAACCTTGATTATAGAGCATATTATGCGAGAAAAGCTGAAGTTTGGATTTTAGAAGATTCGACTCCTGAATACCTTGTGAAAGTTGAGAAAGCATTAGAAGATGAAAAACATCGCGTTTCAAGTTATTTAAATCCAGAAAGTGAGCAAAAGTTGTTGCGGGCTATTGAACAGGTAATCAAAATATTATTATTACTTTTATTATGAAAAGTATATGTGGTGTGCATTAATAATATTTATTACATAATTTTTATTTTTCTAACTTCTAAAATTTATGGATAAATATAAATATTAATTTTAGGAAAATTTGGAAAAGAAAGAAACTGAACTTATTGAAAAAGAAGGTTCTGGCTGTAGAGTTCTTTTAACAAATGATATGTTTGTTGACTTGGCAAGAATGTTTAGGCTTTTCTCTCGTATTCCTGATGGATTAGTTCCAATTGCTGAAATATTCAAGCAATATATCATTGATTTAGGAAATGACAAAATTGAGTTACGTCTTAGTCGTGTTGATAATAATGGTGAAAGTAAAGATCCTAATGGTGAAAAGGAGTCAAGTGATGATCCTCAGTTTATGAAAGATCTTCTTGGAATACATGACAAATTTATATCAGTTGTACAAGATCAATTTAATGGAAATACTCTCTTTCAAAAAGCATTAAAAGAAGCATTCACTGATTTAGTTAATCGTGATGTTGGAAAATTCAAAACAGCAGAGCTTATTAGTTCGTTTTGTGATCGTCTATTAAAAACTGGTTCTAGTGAGAAGCTAAGTGATGCAGAAATCGAAGAATTTTTAGAGAAAACTGTTCAAATGTTTTCTTACTTGACTGATAAAGATTTGTTTGCAGAAATATACCGAAATCAACTTGCAAAGCGACTTTTAAATCAACGATCAGCTTCTGATGATATGGAGAGACTTGTGATCGGAAAATTGAAAAGTAGATGTGGTGCTCAATTCACATCAAAAATGGAAGGAATGCTGAATGATTTGTCTATGGGTACAGAACAGTCGCAAATATTTGAACGTGTTTGCAAGGTATTAATTATCATTTGATATTGGATTCATGGATGAATTGAATAATTGATTATTGTGTTTAAGTTATTTTATTTATTATTATTTAATAATCATTTTTAGGAAAATAATAAGCTTGGTAAATTAGAATTTAGTGTACAAATTCTGACAACAGGATATTGGCCATCATATAAATCACTTGATATTAATCTTCCTCCAGTTATGCAGAAAGCAACTCAAGTATTTAAAGAGTATTATGATGCAAAAACAACTCATCGTCGATTACAATGGACATATAGCCTTGGTAATGCTGTAGTGAAGGGGACGTTTGGTAAAAAGACTTATGATATTCAAGTGACAACCTTACAAGCAGTAGCTCTACTATCCTTTAATGATGACCAGTTTTTTGCAATTCTTGGAGCACAACAACAACAAGCATCAAGTAGTGAATTGTCCTTGTCATTCACAGCATTACTTGATAACCTTGGCATGACTGAAGAAGCACTTAAAAGAGTGTTGCATTCACTGTCATGTGGTAAATACAAAATACTGAAAAAGATTAGTGAAGACGTCAAAGATAAAACCATTAAAGTCACTGATTCATTCGCATTTAATGAACAATTCACGTACGTTTTATTTGATATTATATACCATTTGATACATACAATTTATCAGAATTATAATTATTGTTATCGTTTCAACCATAGATGCAACATGCGTAAAATTCGGATTCCTATGGCATCCTTGGAAGATTCACACAGCACCAAGCGAGTTGAAGAAGACCGATCTGTGGCAATTGAAGCGGCTGTGGTTCGAATTATGAAGGTATACAAATATATGTTAATATTGACCATTTGATTATCGAATAATCGAATAATGTTAATAACCCTTGGTAACAAATATTTTATTATATCTAATAATATTATAATAGGCTCGTAAAACGCTCGCTCATCAGCAGCTAGTTGCAGAGGTATTAACGCAACTCGCTTTTTTCAAGCCTGATCCTAAGTTGATCAAAAGAAGGATAGAAGCATTAATTGATCGTGAATATCTTGAAAGAGATCCTGATAATGCCAATACTTATCGTTACCTTGCTTGAGTATACCGTATTATCATCCTTTCTGAGTTGCTTACACATTTTAAAACCTTCATATAAATGATTATGTGTTTGTAAGTTTACTTTGAAATTGTCTATATCATTTCGATTGATGAAATGTAATTATCTTAAAATAATAATAATGTTATCTAATTTTAATCATACATTTTTTAATTTCAATTAAAGAATAATAATTGTTGATGATAAGGAGAAAAATGAAGTATATGTAAAATAGCAATTCTAATATCATAAATATTTGCTCGTCTCAGTTTTTTGCAATCCAACTACAACGGTGAATGAAGAATTTAAAGTTATCACACGATTTTTCAATGTACATTCTGTATACCATATTAATGATCTAGCTGAATAAACGTATATTTAATTAAGATTTTTATTTGGAGAACTTGCCTATGACCTAATTTTTTTCGAATTCATGATACTTTATTGCTATTAGCCTTGATGCTATTTTGTGTAAAAAGACACAGAGCTTAAGAGGAGGGTTCTATGCTATGATATGATATGCTAAGAGTTAATTCCTCATGTATAGATTTTCT
>VKHH01007275.1:0-11611 GCA_015144975.1 Epipyxis sp. PR26KG | reverse complement strand
ATAATAAGCATTTAATATTACATTTGAAACGATTTAAATTTAATATAAAAACATTTAAAATTGAAAAAATTAATTCATATTTTGAATTTCCTTACATTTTGAATTTCGCTCCATACCTTCAACCAGGATACGATAATAATAATAGTTACAATAGTAATGATAATCATAATAACAATAATATTAATAGTATTAATAATAATATTAATAATAACAATAATAATAACAATAATAATAATAATAATAATAATAGTAATAATAATAATAACAATAATAATAACAATAATAATAATAATAATAATATTAATAACAATAATAATATTAATAATATTAATAATAATAATAGTATTAATAATAATATTAATAATAGTAACTCTATAAAATTCATTTTGTCTGGGGTTATAATACATCGTGGGAAAACAACTACAAATGGACATTATTATTCTTATATAAGGAAGAGATATGAACAATTGGACATATTTAATTCTAATAATAATGATGATCTAGAAACTATTACTAAGGTTGATAAAAGTCATTCCATTGATAATGGTAATAATCCTGATAATATTAACAATCAATCTATTTGGTCATTTTCAAACAAAAATGAGAATAACTTAGATCAAAATATAAAATCAGCATCATCTCAATCATCATCATTCCAACCTTCGGAAGAATGGTTTTTATATAATGATAATGTTATCACACCTTGTACTATTGATGATGTTGAAAATGATGCATTAGGAGATGATAATATTCAGAATAATAATAGTGATGATGAAGAAGAAGATGATGATGATGATGATGATGAAGATGATGATTTGATACCACGAAGTGCAATGGTATTATTTTACGATAGATTATGATGTAATCTGTATGATGATATTTTATGAATTGTTTGTAAAGGAAACTTATACTTGCTCCGCCTACACAAGATTTTGATTGAAAATGCAGTTATCTACTGAGAAATATCCAGATATAAAACCATATATTCTACATCATTTTCTAGTAGATTTTTTATTTTCTCTACATGCGACTCTCTGATTGGAAGTATTGTATTTGTCAGCATTAATAATAAATATAAATATCATAATATAAAATTAACACTTGTTTTAACATAATCTTGTATGTGGATAATTTTCTACTTTTAATATTAAAAAAGAAAATATTGTTGTTAAATAATATTAACTAATATAACGATCATGGGATTAACAACACATACAAAATAATTAAAATTAATTAACATATAAACTGTCTATAGTATCTTAACTTCATAATTTTTCATATAATTATTTCTAAACTTCAGAATCACTTTTCGCATCAATTGATAATGCATGTATACCATTATTCATTTCTTGTGCTAATAATGTATATATCATTTTGTGTCTTTGTACTCTTGATAATCCTTCAAAACAATTAGCTATTATTTTCACATTAAAATGAGTTTCCGATGAACCAAGTCCTTGAGTCTCGCTATGTCCAGCATGTTGATATGATACATCATCAATGGAAAGCGATGATGGCTTTAACATAGTCAATTTCTTTTTCATCGAATCATATATTGGACCTATAATAATAGAAATAACATTTTTTAATTGATCATAAGGAAATATAATTTTAAATAAATTATCAGGTAAGTTATTTACTACCTGATGAAAAGCTTGTATCAACATTACTAGAATTCTCAACAGCTTTCTTTACAGCTGAAACCAAATCAGATTTTTTCTCATTTTCAGATAATATTTCAACTTTATTATTATTATTATTATTATCATCAATTGTAGATGGGGATGATAGTTCATTAGATTTACGTTTAATTAATTGAAGCATATTAAGAAATCCGTTATTCCTTCCTAATTATAAACATAAAATAAATGTTATCATAATATCAGTGGTGTGAAATATAGATAATATGTTTTTTAAATAATTAATTAAATCAACCATAAACTTCACATTTATAACATACTATAGTAATCATATGAACCATACCTGGGGTTAAACTTGTTGCAATTCCTGCTATTTTAATAAATTGAGGATTCACTTTTTGAATTTCTTCATTTGTACTACCAGATAAACCATTTATCAATAAAGCAACTAAACCTTTCGTTAATTGTGAATCAGAATCACCTATAAGATATATTTTCAACATAACAATATACAATTTAGAAATTATTTATATCAAAGTAAAGTAATAGACCTGTTAACCATATCCGTTGATTTTCATCTATTTTAGCATGAATATGTACAGTTGATAAACATCCAATAACTTTATTTTCAGAAATTTTCCATTCAGATGGCATTTGAGGGCATTTCACTGCTAAATACAATAGTTGTTGATATCTTAATTTATCATCTTGTACATTTTTTAGTTTAATAACCATATCTTCTAGATTTGGTGGCAATCCATATTCACTTATAGTTGAAGATAATGATTGAAAATTCCTTATTGTTTTGATTTGTTTCATCATAAAGGAGTAACTAAAAGTAACATTGATTGCTATTAAAATCGCTATAATAGAAATTGTCATATCTAATAAATCAAATAATCAAATTGTCAAATTGAAAACTGAATAATGAATAATATTTATTTTGAATATTTGATATTTCTCTGCTACGATATATTTCTTTTCAAGCAATAAATACAGTATTTATTCTACCTTTTATTATTATATGCCTGATAATTAACTTTTATAAAGAATATAATAATAACACCAGTGAATGTAAAAAAATTATTGCATGAATGAATGAATTATACATTTTATAATTATATAATTTATAATTTTTATCTGTAATAATTTAAAATTAATTTATCAAAGACTGTGATAATGATTATTTTTATTAAAGTTGGCTGTCTCTTTCGATAACGTTGTGAAAAAATGAAGATGATGATGGATGATTTTGTTCGTTGTAGTAGTAGCAGAAGAAATAATATAATAATATTAACGAAAATTTTCTTTAATATAAGTTACAAGCTATATTGATAAACTATTTCAACGGTTTATCAACTTAATATCTACAAAAACCAAGGACCCAAACATTAACGAGATTATGGATGATGGGTTATAATACCGATGGGGGTCATTCTATTATTTTTTATTATCCCCTCACAGAATTTACAACTTTATGGGTTCTTCTTCAAAATAGAAATAGTAACTAAGTAAAATACAATTTAGTAGTATTTTATTAATAATAGTACCCAATAAGTAATTTTCATAAAAATTAAAATATGTAGACTAGAAGTCGTTGGCTTACATCGAGTTGACAACAGGTGTTATAATAACAATATTAAGACGAGAGTTTTGATAATATTTTTAATCTTAAAATCATAAATCCATAATAACAACATTTTTGAGTATTATGATCATCACATGTAGACCTGGTCGAGAGGATTAACATTAAGCAACAAATGCATTTGGATCAGTATTAACCTTTTCAAACATTTCATAGTATTGATAAATGATAGTAACTGCAAGCAATATTCCAGTACCAGAACCAATCGCTCCTAAGAAATCTGCAACTACAGTTAATAATCCAATACACATACCACCGAATGCAGCAGCAGCAGGAATGTAACGGTTTAATTCATGAACAATAGAATTATTTCGATGACCTTTCAATACAAGCTGTTGATCACGTAATTGCTTTGCAACATCTAAAATATCAAATATAAAAATTATTAATAATCATATGAGAATTTTAATTATCATTATAATTACTAAAAATTAACACAATAAATATTATAATTATAAAGCAGAATTGAAATAAAACTGCCCGCGCTAGTAAAATTTTGAAAACGTTACATCTTTGTTTTACGTAATTATCTTTTTTTCATTGAAGTTGAAGTTCAGACCGTCATATCCTACCATATTTTGTTTAAATTTTGAGTGATTTAATGGCAGGTATTAATGATACGTGCAACAAAAATATGGTGTCTGGTGAGCAGTTTCATTTCAAATCTGATCCATATAATATTATTAAAAAATAAAAAAGAAATAAACCTACCTTTTGGAGATGATCCAGACACTTCAATCCAAGTCTTTGAGAATAAAGCACAAGACGCAAGAATGAAGAGTATGTAAAAAATCGCATGAATTGGATCCGAAGCAATCTCAGAAAATGACTGAGGAGGTGAGATATAGTAAGCTAATCCTGATACTGGAACAGAATTACCAGGATTTTCTTTTAATTCTTTCCATACACCTAATAATCTCACTAGAATATTTGAACTATATCGATTATATAATAATTGAGAAAGGAAATACAAATTTGAAACCAATGCTGTTTGAAGAATAATTGGCATGTTTGAGGTATAAAATAATTTGATTGGGTATTTTCCTTGTTGCCCACGAAACTTGGCATATTTAATAGGTAAATCAACTCTCCATCCTTGGAAATAAATCACAACTAAGAAAATTAACACAGTTGAAATGAGATTCGTTAAATTTGGAAGATTACTACGATAAAATGCTTCTTTCAATGCGCGGACTTTGTTTTGTCTAGTGATCATCAAGTGGATCAAAGCGATTAATGCTCCTTCAAACTCAGTTCCTCGACCAGTGTTGATAGTAGTAGGTGAGAATGCTTTCCAGATAATCGATTCACAAATGTTAGTAGCGATGAAAAGGGAAATACCTACCAGTAATAACAATGAAATATAATTAACAATATAATAAAACAAATTATCGTTCACTATATTTTATTAATATACTGACAATATATTACTATTATTAATTATCAAAATGAGACCAACCTGAGCCCAATCCATAACCTTTCTGCAACAATTCATCGAGGATTATCACAACCATACCAGCAGCGAATAATTGAAGAATGATTAAAATGGCATTTCCTGCACCAAGAGTGTTGAGATCACCATACATTCCGGATACAACATATGCAATTGCTTCACCAATTGTAATAAGAATACCGAAGAGTTTTTGTGCTCCAGCAAATAATGCTCGATCTTCTTTTAAAGATTGATTTACTTCAATAATTCTTGAGCCAGCAAGCAATTGCATAACTAATCCGGATGTAATGATTGGTGATATACCCAATTCCATTAAAGTACCTCTACATAATTTATTCAAAGCATAAAAAGTTAATTATTAATAAAATTAATATGAGAATCACAATATATTCGATGCAACTTCAACATATTTCCACCTACTCCTATTGATTATTCACCTGTTAGATGCTAAAATTACACGCATCCAGTAAAACGGATCTGATGATTTTGATGCGGCAACACCATATAGAGGAATTTGACAACAAACTAAGAAAATGAAAAGCGTGACCATTGTCCAAAGTGCTTTTTCTCGGAAAGGAATCTATATATTACAAATATAGATTAATTAAGCACTACTACACTCTACAAATGATATCAATCTTATTGAAATAAATATAATATAAGTGCATCTTCTGCTAAAAATTATGCTCGGATGTATATTTATCATGTAAACCAAAAGTTCAATAATTATCAAACCTTTCGATCTGGTGATGCAACCTCAGGGAGGATGCACATAACAGGCTTAATTAAATGCAAAAATCTCATTTTATTATACTATTTGTTTAATACTATGATATGTGAAATAGGTTGAAGTATAAAAATTAAAATCTACGATTAATGGATAAAATCAAATTCGATTAAAAAATGATTCCCAAGCGAAAAATAGCACCAAGAGTACAATTGGCTGAAGGTTAATGTATAATTCAATCAAATAGAATATCCAAAAGAAGTCAGATTTTCATCAACAGGAAATACGTTGAAAGCCCCCAATCACCACACAAAGTATTTCATGAAATAATACTAGAATATTTAAGCTTATCATTATCATTATCTTAATCTTAAGCTTTTGTGGAATATTTATTATTAATTGCTTGTACTATAATTTATTTTGTAACATCTTTACTTAAATTTATTTAATCGATAAACAGTTAACATCTGCCCGTTACCTTTACAGCTGCGGAAAATATACAATACCAGAATACCAGTATGTTCTGCTGTAGAGCAACAAAATATTTAGGTACATCGCAGTTTATTATTTATTTGTTTGATACGTTTGGTACATCGCAGTTTACATATTTACAAACTACATAAAATTTATAACTAATAGCGTATGGATTTAAAAATATAAATTGTAAATGAGCTTAAGAAACTTAAGAATCGACATATCTGGGTCGAATACAATCAATCAAAGCGAAATATTGGAAAGCTTTTCTCCTGTAAAGATAGATTTTTGGCAACAGGTTGAATCTTTGGTTTTGCAAAGAAAATGTTCCGATAATTTAGACGAAACGGATGACCAAAACCTAGCAAAGCTAGCCAGCATCAAATCAAAGAAACCCAATTCAAGGTTCAACAATAATCTATTTAGTTTACAAATACTTGTTAATTTAGTTGTGATATTTGTGTTAATAATTCCTCACTGTAGATTAAGTCCTCATCTTCAATTAAGTCTTCGTGCAAAAAGACCGTTTTCTGTTCAGCATCAGAGTGATTATAACATTACGAGTGACCGACCTGAAGACCAAAATGAAAATGACCATAATGAAACAATCAAATCGCAATTCAGTAACACCAAGATATGGGATTCTTTCAAATTTAAACGAACAAAGGTAAGTTATATTTTTGCTATTATAAGAAAATTCCAAAATAGTATAATTTTTTTAAGAACTGTCGTAAATACTAGCGTATAATTTTTTACACTAATGCAACCATATTTTTTTAATTTCAACTTTTTATCAATCTGCTTATCATTAGAGTCGTTATCAATGGTATCAGAAAATAATTAATCCAAATGATCCTCGAAAAATTATGTGGGATTTATTTATTTGTGTTTTAGTGGTATACTCTGTAATAATCATACCATTTCGAATAGGATTCCATTTACAATTATCATTACCAGAATTAGTTTTTGATTATATGATCGATGGAATATTTTTAATCGATATGATATTGTATATTAATACATCATATTATGATGTGAAAGCCATGACTTTCATCCATGATCGATATAAAATTATTTTGAATTATGCTAAATTTTGGTTTTGGGTTGATATTATCTCAACAATTCCTTTCGATGATATATTTGGAACGATTATAAACACCGACAAACTTGGATCTATCAGAGTTATTAAGATTATGCGTTTAATTCGTTTAGTTAAAATATATAAATTGCAAACCCTTTCAGATGGATTTGAAAAAATGAATATTAATCCACTATTCGTTAATTTGATGATTTTATTGCTTCAAATTGGTTTTATTACTCATTTATTTGCTTGTTTCTGGCATTACGTGGGTTTAATAGATCATACAAATATGAATTGGATTTCAATTAACAATTTGGAAAATGGAAGTTTGAATGCAAATTATGTTGCTTCATTATATTGGACATTAGCTACTATGTTAGCTATTGGGTTTGGAGATATACATGCTACTAATACAGCAGAGCGACTGTATTCCATTGCAGCGATACTAACTGGAGGTAAACTCTTCTGAAAAATAATAAATTAATTAAAAAATGTAACTTTAATGTCCAAAATAATGAATGAATAGATTATTATTTGTTATATGATTTTAAATATAATTATTTTAGGTGTAATATTTGGTGCATTAATTGGAAGAGTAGGGAAATTAATTGAAAATCGTAATCCAACAGCTGTTCAAAGAAAATTAAAATTAAATCAATTGAAATTATTTTTAGAAGGTGTTGATGGATTACCATTAAAAATGAAAATAGTAGCAAAGGTAACATTTTAAAATCTTCAATAACGAAACAATCTGAAATATTATATTTGTATTGTTTTTATAGGATTCTTATACTTATTTTTTGTCTAAAAAGACCAGCTTTGATGAGTCATCATTATATAATGACTTGCCAAAGCCAATCATGATAAACTTATTATCATCAATTCACAGCAAAACAATCAACTCAATCGAATTATTCAAAGAATATGATCGATCATTTGTGATTGATTTGTTGATACATGCTAAGCATTTCAACTGTAATGTTGATTTCAATGTGGTTGAGCATGGTGATGTTTGCACTGAAATTATATTTGTGACATCAGGAATTGTTCGAATTAACGGGAAAACTGCTTCTCGTGATGATAAAAGAGAAGGTAAAATTTAGTAAAAATAATTCTAGTGCTCGATTTATTGTCTTATCACAAACCGAGTTCCATCTTATGAGTTTTACAACTTGAACAGCTGGTTCCCATTATGCTAAAAATATTGTAATCTGTCTTGTTGAGCAGTCCTTTGATCAATTTTCAATTTCTATTTTTCTATCCTAAATTTCAAACATTTATAAATATATAATAGGAATATTAATATATATATTAATATTCCTAAGTGGTGTAACTAACGTTGGTTGATATTCTGTATGAAGTTTGCTACAGAAATATGGTCCAATGCTTCACGCAAATCAACCAACTATGGTTACACTTTGGGAAATCAATATTGTCGGCAAATAATTGTTTTGCTTCTTTGTACAGCTAACTTTGTGTAACACTTACGAAAATTATTGCTGAACAGTAAGCCTTTTACATCATTGACTATAAAGCAATACGTCACGTAGCATTCCACTGAATGAACTTGAATATTCATTAAGTTTGATAAGGAATGAATTAAGGAAAGTGTTAAGTCACTATCAATCTTATGTATACATTTTGAATATAAATCAGTTATAATAACATATAATACAATAAATACTATTTCTTATGAGATGCCATTTTCTCAATGATTCATTTTATTATTTTTATAGTGAAAAAGTTTGTGATTGGATTCTCTCGAGATGGTAATTACTTCTGTGATTTTGAGTATTTCAAGCATTCTTTAGCATTAGCAACTTACACATCCATTACTAATTGTGAGATGTTGAGTGTCAGTTATGACATTATTACTAATACATTAGATAAAATATCAACGAGTGAATGCGCTGAACGATTCAAAACAGAATTACTTCTTCGATATCAGAATTATTTGCATATTATTAATTTATCAGAAGATAATAAAACACGATATGATTTTGTTAGTTCTAAAACAACGAGTAGATCATTATTCAAGAAATCCAAAACAACATCCAAACAATTCCCTGATGCAAATGAATTAACGAAAGATATGAAAATAGATGATGGATTAAATCCGAGAAATTCGAATCGAAGTTGGAATTCTGATCATTTGTCTATTCCATCTGATTTAAATGATAATTCTGATAATAATGATTGGAACGAAAATATCAATAATGACAATAATAATGACCATAGCAACAATACTATTATTAATAATGAAGATAGCAACATTGGAAGCAGAAGTCAACGTCCAAGTCTTCCTAAAATAATCAGTTCCAGCGAAGAAGAATTGTTACTAGAAGATCAATACTATTCTATTCCCCAGCGTCCATTATTAGCTGAATCCAAACAAAATCTAAGCATTGATTCGATTGACAGTATGGCCTCCGCAAATGATATAAATCCAGAAGTTATAAAAACACAATATAATCAAAACAATCAAAACAAATTGCCATTATCAAAACGTTTATCAACATTATTTTCAGCTCAAGATAGTACAAGCTCATTCGATTCACTAAATAATTCATTCGTTAATAAAAATACTACACCAAATCATAAAAATAATGTGAAAGATATCCTCATGAGTTCAACTAAATCTTCACCACGTAGACCAACTTTAGCTCGTCAAAATACATCAACTTTAGCAGGACGAATATGGCTGAACGGTAAAATAGAATCTACAATAAAATTAGAACGAAAATATTTCGAAATGAAATTATTAAATGATCATGAAGCAGTACAATCTCAATTCACAAAAACATATAATGTGAAACGATTCAATAAACATACAAATGAATATGAAATAATACGTGATTATAAACCAGAGAATTTAAACACATTATTTTTAATTGATCCTGAAGGCAAAAATAAAACAACATGGGATATTTTGATATTAATATTAATTGTTTATAGTGTCACTACTATACCAGTTGAGATTGGATTTAGTACGACTATTTTTAGTGGCTCAGATGTGACAAATCTTGTCGTTGATATGTTTTTTATGATGGACATTATCATAACTTTTCGAACACCATATACTGAAAATTTCTCAGAATATATTATTATTTCTTCTGATATCATTGCCACGAATTATATCCAATCATGGTTTTTTATTGATTTAGCATCATCAGTTCCATTTGATTTTATATTTTCTAGTATTTCTTCTTTACAAGATATTCAATCAACATCTCTTATTAAAATAATTCGTGCAATTCGATTATTAAAACTTGGAAGAATTTTAAAATTGACATCTCACTTAGAAAGAATTGAAGATTATTTAGGATTATCACCAGCTGTTTTTTCGTTGTTAAAGCTATTAACGACTGTATTTTTTATTGCTCATATATTATCATGTATATGGTGGGGAGTATCTTCGATTCTATCACCTGATCCATGGTATACTCAGTATGATTCTGGTTTACTTAAAATAACACCAACTGATTCCCCTACATTTTCTCCAATAATTTCAAATAATTTTGTCAATAATAACTTCATTAATTCATCACCACATCGGATATTAATAAATACTGCAGATATTATTACAAATTTCAAAAATTCTTCATTATGGGTACAATATGTGACAACATTATATTGGGCATTTTCTACCGTTGGTACTGTTGGTTATGGTGATATTATCGCAACAAATACTTCCGAACGTATTTTAGTAATCATATTAATGCTAATTGGCGCATCTGTTTTTGCTTATACGATTTCTAAAGTTGCCTTAATATCAGATACATTTTCTGAATCAGCATCAGGTGATGAGAGGATATCTCAAGTCACGGATTATCTACATGAAACTAAGGTACCTTCTGATTTGTCCAATGCAGTGCTTAAACATTACCGATTGCTATATTCACAATTTTCATTATCTAAAAATGAAGCAATTTTATCATTTTTACCAATGAAATTAAAAAATAATATATTATATTTACGTTACCGTAAACCGTTAACTCGTATATTATTTTTCTCTTATATAAAAAATCAATCAATACAATTATATATTTTCAAAATGTTATCATCATTACATTTCTATGCGAATGAATTCATTGCGAAAGAAGGACGTGAGGTGACGGAAGTGTTTTTTATTGATCGTGGATCAGCTGTTCAATTCAAACGAATGAAAAATAATAGTTTTTCATCAGATATAAATAGTAATAGTTCTAGAAGCAATATTTCGAAAGCATCAACATCATTTTTTGATCAAAATTTAGAAGATGAATTAGAAGATGATAATAAAATTTATAATAATGCTATAGATGCTTTAGAAGATGATAAAGATGAAATAGTCGATTATTATGATAATAATAACAATAATAATAATGATAATAATAATAATAATAACAATAATAATAACAATAATAATAATGATAATAATGATAATGATAACATTAATAATAATATTAATGATGCCAATGAAATGAAGAATAACAGTGGTAGTAGCGATGGTAGAACGTCACTCTCATACATCACAAATATCGAAATAATGGCTATACCATCTCACGTATACCGTTTCCCATCATCGCCTAACCCAAAATCTTTGGAAGAG
>VKHH01007274.1:0-11620 GCA_015144975.1 Epipyxis sp. PR26KG | reverse complement strand
TTATTATCATTATTATGATATTTCTCCTTTTTATGGCTGATAAGTTTGAACAAAAAAATAAAAGATCAAATATATCTCTTAAAACATAATTATTATATATTAATTTATGTTATCATTATTTATATTATTATATTTGTGTTATTATTTTATTAACAATGATAATAAAAGTAATTATAATAATTTAATAACAATTATAATTATAGCAATTATAAATAATGCAACAAGTCTAACTTATGTTCGAAAAGATAATAATAATCATCTCATTTCCATTCCTTTGGACTCATCAATGATTGCAAATAAGAAAGAACAGAGAAGATTTGAGAAAATAAAGAAAGATATAATTCGAAAAGAGAAATTATTTAATAATAAATATTTATTAGCTCAATTTAATCATATTTATCGGTAAGTATAAATATTATTATATTATATTATGGGACCAAACCAATGGGGGAAAAGGTAGTCCACTCATACAAAAAGTAATAATATTAATTTATTAAGTATTCTAGTTGATATGTAACTATCATATTACTCTATTAATCTGTTTACTAAATACTCTTTATTATTTGATATTCTTCATATTTAAATCAAAAATTATTTCAATAAAATATTTTCACAATATTATCTAATTTTTGAGTTCGAATAGTTGAGAATTATATATAAATATTTATTATAGTATCTACTACTGGTCCTCGTTTGTCCCAGAAGAAAATGTTCTATATTTGTTTAATTAAAATAATAAATATTAATTAATATGCTACTAGTGTAACAATAAAAATCACATTTTTAAAACATCTTCATTAGCGATAACATCTTCTTCCTTAGATAACAAGAATTGTTCTAATTGTCAAGTGTCATAGGGCTCCTTTCAATTCGAGAAATTGAGAGAGCCCACTTTCGTTAAGAGGGTGGGGGGTCACCAATGAATAATAAAGATAATTACTCTTCTATTAATTAATTATTATTATTGTTATTATTATTGTTATTAATATTATTATTATCATTATTATTATTATATTATTATTATTATCATGCTTAATTTCAAAAAAATTTATATATATTATTATTATTATTATCATTATTATTATTATCATTATTATTATTATTATATTATTATTATTATTATTATTATTATTATTATTATTATTATTATTATTATTATTAACAATTTCTTTAAATCAATCTGTTTGATTTATAATAATGTATATATTATTACTATTATTATAGAAAAGTTCTATTAATTGTTTTTATAATATTATTATTTTTAGGTTCTTAGGAGTATGTCCATGGGATCGAATCACATTTGCTGACCCTCATGAAACTAATACAATCATACCAAATCATCATTTGCCAAATAAAACTACTTTAGCAGCACTTGAACACTTCTTCCATCCCTTCATTATTCTCATCAAACAACTTCTCATGGACGATGGAATGTCGATTAATTAATAAATGAGTGGGAAACTTTATTTTTATAATTAATGATTTATTATTATTATTTTTATTAAAATAATAATTATTACTATTATCATTATTATTATTTCATTCACAACCTACAAGGTCAGCTCACTGATGATGGTTGGTTAATTTTCTTATTATTTATATTATTACACAAATCATAATAATCATAAATCAACATTTATACAATTATTATTAATTATATTATGTATCATTATTTCATAATCAAATTATTTTTTATTATCATTATTATAATATTTCTCCTTTTTATGGCTGATAAGTTTGAACAAGAAAATAAAACATATAATAATTATTTTTAAACATAATAATAATTATTGCGACTAATGACATTTTAAGTCGTAAGTGACCAAATATACGAGCCTATACTAAATAAATTAATAAACAGATTATAATATTTATAAGAATATATAGTAATATAGCATATAATATTATATAATATAAACATAATAATATAGTAATAATTATAGTATATACATAGAATATCCTATTAATTATATTAAAAAAAATCGAATTATTTGTAAATCTTTATTTAAATAATATTAATAATAATTGAAAGTCATTTATTATTCGTTTCTTTATATTATTCATTTTAAAATATGATTTTTTTTAAATTAAAATGTTTTCTTAACAAGTATGTTTTTGTCTGATCAGTAATATTCATTTGAATATTATCTAAAAATAATAATGAGTGTTTTATTTTGAATCATCATATGAATATTTAATCACCGAAAAAAAATCATATGAATAATAATATACACAAAAAACAAAAAAATAATACCCATTAGTAGATACCCTTAGATACTAAACGCATCATTTATTTCATAGGGAATTATTATTGAATTTATATTATTAATATCATTGATTGAATTATAATTATAATTAAAAAAAAATTAAATTATTATTATTTTTTTTTTTAAATTTAGAAGTATTTGCGAAATGAAAGATTTCCTTCGTTTTTACCGTATTACGACGACAATCCACAAATAATATGCTATAAATGAACCATATAATTGAGTTCTTGTCTCAAGATTAAGAAAGTGTTGAAAAATACAAAAATAAAATTTAGTTGAAGAGAGGTTGTTTTCGCCGGGAAAAAAACGAAGCTTAACTTTCGTTTTCAAACACCCTAATTAGAGCTTAAGAGGGCTCTCTGTTATGTTCTATAGCTTGTTCCTCTTGTTAAGTTTAATTGACATGATTTGCTCATTAATTTATTCATTCTCATTCATTCATTAAAAATATTTTATTTGAAAATATATCAGAATTTCAATTAGATAATATTTGAAACAATCTAAACAACATAATAATAACTTAACATGTGTGAAGCATGATTAGAGTAAAGAATTTTTTTCTGTTGTTTTTCATTCAATTCATCAATTATATATATGTAGCAAATAACAAATAGTTTATAATATTTTTAAGATGATATTGATATATTATTATGATTTAAACTACTTTGCATTAATTAGATAATATTATCATAATAAACTGATAATATTATTACTTTCTCATATGAATGAATTGAATGAAAAACTGTTGAGCTTATATTGTGTTTCACACAGCGCCTGTCTGTTGTAGAGGTAACCGACATGCGCTGAGTGAAACAGCGCAATATAAGCTCAACAAAA
Source organism: Epipyxis sp. PR26KG (assembly GCA_015144975.1). Lineage (NCBI taxonomy): Eukaryota > Chrysophyceae > Chromulinales > Dinobryaceae > Epipyxis > Epipyxis sp. PR26KG. The sequence goes on along the minus strand of VKHH01007274.1, from coordinate 8,516 downwards.
ACAAAATAAAATTTCTCCTTGTTATATCAATTTTGTTCTATATGCTCTTTATTATTGAAAATCAATATTTAAAATTTTATAATAACAGACTTACCATGTCCGGACCCCGGACCTATGGATCTGAGTAGGGTTATGATCGAAGTAACGGGTATTAAAATATAAAAAAATATTTTATTAAAATAAAACATAAAATAACACAAATTTTGTTTTTTTTTAATTTTAAAATGAAAGAAATGGAAGTAATTTATAATAACTTATCAACTAATAATTTGTGTGAATGAAACTAAGTTGCACACTTATGATGTGAGGGGAGGCAGGGCTCGTCTATGATCATATGATGTGAATTACCTAGTATGTTTATACTTATTGGACCCACACCTTAATAACCTTCTCTTTCCCACACGGTTATTCCCTCTCACAATTATTTTACTTACAATAATTATAATAAAAAGAAATATTATTTTTTAGGATTATGATATTTAAAAAAGGAATAATAAAACCCCTTCTTGTCCTAATTCTTTGATGATGATGGTAACATGGGTATTATTGTATTTGATGAGCGTATGATATATAATAATCATCATAATATGCCATGTCTCATACATCATCATTGCAGCGAATAAAAGGACGTGATACAATTATTTTTATTTGTTTTTGTTTTTAAATCCATCATACATTTTTCACCATTTCATTACAAATAATAATATATAACAGGTAAATATAATTACTAACCCTGTGATTATTATTATTAATATTATTATTGTGATTAATTATTATTATGTTTTATTATTATTATTATTATTATTATTATTATTAATTCATTATTATTATTGCTATCAATAGTACTATTATGATTATTGTTATTTTTATGTTAATTATTATAATATTTTAGTGTTCTTGAATAGGATTATTATTATTAACAACTGGTTGCACAGGTCTGGCAGCTTCAACATTCCAATTAGGATAAACACTCAAAAAGAATCCAACGAACAGCGAGTACATGTCCAAGAGCACTCCTTTACCAATTGGAATCGTGACTCCTTGTTGAGAAAAAGCATATAATTGATCAAGAATCATTTGTCTTCTTTGAATAGCATGTGGATTATGCTGATTATTATGATTATTATTTATTAAATTTGTATTAATATTATTTTGATTATCTCGAATATTGCCTATGTGAGCTGCACCTGCAGCTACACCACCACCTCTAGCAATAACATTGTTAATATTCTCTAGGTGATTGACATTATTGACCCCAGGGGCCCGGTTGACTTCATTTACATTTTGTTGGGCTAATCCTGGGGGAGCAGGTAAGCCAATCGCACCAACAGCACCTGGTTGTAAGCCAAATCCATGAAATCTCTATTATAACAACAAAATATTATTGTTATTTATTGTTATTATTGTTATCATTATTATTGTTATAATTTACCAAACCCAATCTAGTTAATAGTAATTGAAACCAAAGATTTAAAGCACCAATTTGGACTAAATAGTATGTAAATGCAGCCGCTATAATTAATAGTTAAATAATAATAAAAAATGAATCAAAAGGTTGATATTCCCAGGATGTGACGTTTCCGTCCGTCCCGGGGGTATGCCAAGGTCGCGCATGTTAATCTACTTTACCTGCAACAATCACTCTTTTATCTTGCATATTTCTATGATAACAAAAGAAAACACTTCCAAACAATAATCTTATAATTAGACCCCAACGGAGCCATAAAAAATTTGGTCTGTCTGCTACTGGAGCGGCTTGAAGATTCGCATTAGCATTAATCGGTGCAACAACTGGAATTTCTGCTTCCCTAGTTTCAATTGATTTTGTAGACTTTTCTACATATTTTAATTGTGAAAAAAAAATGTTGTAATATTCTATGATTATTTACTATACATCACAGCAGTGGTGTTAAAACCATTTATATTGTCGAACAAATCTTACCTGAAAATGTTTTCACTGAATTAGATAATGAGCGATATATTTTACAATCCTCAGGTCCTTTATAATTCGCAACCCATTCTTGTGCTGCTTTCAAACTGTGAGTGTCAATAATACATTTATCTAATAGTTTTGAAGATACGGCTGTTGAATTGGATATAATTAGATCCAAATATAATACTGGCTCCTCTGCATTACTCTATTAAAAAATTAATTAGCATAAGCGACATCTAGATAAAGGCCGATTAATCTATTTCACGATAAATGTGTTTACACTTACTGCAATTGTAGATACTGCAAGGTTATCATCCTTCAACATAACTTCTTTGTAAGCAAGTCCGATTTGTTCATATTTCCAATTAGATTGAAATAATGCAGAACCAGTGTTACTGGATGAAATTTTGTTATTCAACATAATTTGCCGTTGTTTTTCAACAATATCTATTTTTAAATCCTTAATTTTTAAATTATTTTTCGAATTTGAACCATATTGAAATAATTGAACCCAATTATTTTTTAAATTTTTGACAATGATTGTAACTTGAGCCATTTAATTATTTTAAAATAATCTAGTGAAATACAGCGATTTAAGAAGTAAACTAAATTACAGTTCCTTTCAGTTTTAAGTTTTTTAAGTTTAAGCCAACCACAATGCCCAAATGCCAAATGTTTTTTTAAATGAACACTTTCTATGAATACACTGTCACCGTTCAAGCTGAACTTATTTGGCCGATCTATTATATTGGGGTGTTGATAAAATCGACAAGGAACTTGTTTAAAAACTAGCACCAGGAATACGGAATACCCATATACTTATTAAAAAAAAATAAAAAATAACGTCCGTTTTTTCTACCGTTTCAGCACATTCTCAATATCTCCTATAACTTAAAGATTCAGAAAAACTTAAATATTGGAAGCTTAAGCGTTGGAAGCTTTGTTTGTTGTGACAAATAGCTAAGTTGGCTAAAAAAGATCCGTATTTCAATCCGGAAAAGAATATTTTCATTCAATCATCCATCATCTCATACATATTAACAATAATATTATTCCAGCAATTTATACTTTTAGTAAAGTTAAGGCAAATTGAGTAAGACTGAAATTTATTTTCTTTATAGTTCATGCTAACTTTTATATGATGGAATCCAAAAATAAATCATTTATCATTTCATTCTATATATTTATCAGCATTTGTTTGATTTTGAATAAACAAGCCTTGGCATTTTCATTTCCATCAATTACTCTAAAAAATACATACATATCGGAAAATCAAGGAGAGCATTTTGTCAAGTCTCATCCATATTTTAATTTTGAAACATTTATAATCTCAAGAAGTGTAAATTTATTCCGACGAAAGTATGTAATTTTTGCCTCAACAACCACATCTGATATTGTATCTCCTTTTGACGCATCCAAACAAGGAAACGCTACAACTGATGTAAGCTTTTAGAAATGTATAAAATCAAACATGTTCACGCTAAAATTTTAATTTCATGCTAGGATGATGATGATGATAATGACGATGACGAATTACCACTTACTCGCGAAAATGTAGAGTTGGTTTTGGATGAAATGAGACCTTATTTGATGCAAGATGGGTAAGAATACTTGTAAAGCTACCCTTTTATTTAATTATTATATGTAAAGTACAGTATCTTACTGTAAATTTCTATCAGAGGAAATGTTAACCTAGCAGAAATTGATGGACCAATAGTAAAGTTAGAATTAGTTGGAGCCTGTGGTACTTGCCCAAGTTCATCTATGACAATGAAAATGGGATTAGAACGAAAATTAAAAGAAAGAATTCCGGAAATTGCTGAAGTTATTCAAACTTTACCAAATGCTCCAGTTTTAAGCAATGAAAATGTTGAGACAGTACTAGATGGTGTCAGACCATTTTTGTCTGTGGCTGGAGGAAAAATTTCAATTGTATCAATTACTGGTGTTAGTGGTTTACAGCCAGTTGTTGCATTAAAAATGGAAGGTACTGCAACAGCACTTCAGTCAGTGAAGATTGAAATCATGCAAAGAATTCAACGACATTTTATGCAATCCTTACGAATTGACTGGGTTAATTAATTATGAATAAAATCGCTAATAACAAAAAATTAATTTCTTGTATATTGTATATTGTGTATTGCTAAGAAGCAACTGGTTTGCAAAGTTCGGAAACTCTGTGAGAAATTTGAGATTCCAGTAGAAATGAAAAAAGTACAGCAATGCGACCAAATTTTTTCGATTTTTCTGAAAATATATTTGTAATCTAACTCTAATTAAATTGCTGCTCATTTATTTCAAAATTATTCTTCTTGTCATAAATAAAGATTTGAAACTATAGTTGTGATGTATAATTGCCAATTAGATTGCAGTAGAGCTGTCTGTCTACTGTTGGGTGCAAAGTTAAAGCGGCAGTGATACTGTTATCGCAATCTTCATTTTATCATTTCAAATTATTTCAAGTTTTAAGAGTAATCGAACAACACAATAAAGTTATTCTGTAATATGAAAAATATTAATTCATAACATTGAAAATAAATTCATTAAATATCAGAAGAAAATAACACCACTTCATTTTCTATACGAAAAATATTATCAAAGAAACTAGTTCATCATGCAATTGGAAAATATAAATTAGCGATAGTGTTCAATGAATATGTCATGTACTTTTTTCACGAATCATCGGAATCATCGTATTGCTGATTAATGACACTGCTATGTGGAACAAACTGGTGCTAGTTTTTGATGAATACTCAACTCTCTGTCTGAATCATTTGCTCTTTTAAATCATTAATTTCATATAACCAACTTTCCTCAACTGCTTTTCTTACTCGAATGTTATACTCTCTCCTATTACTCTCAAATAGCTGTGAAGCTTCAGCATTAGCTGGAGAAGCAGGATTAGGATCGCATAACAGTGATTGTATTGATGTCAAAATTGCAAATGTATCATATATTGGACTCCATTGATTTTGCAGAATATCGAGACAAATTTTCCCATCAAGATATACATTCGGATGGTATATGCGTGAAAGGAACCGTACAGCTGGTGGTTTTTGTGGATAATCTTCATTAAACTCAATTAGCAAACGAAATGTCCCACCTTCCCAAGGTGTATCATCAGGTCCAATTATAACCGCTTGCCAGTTCATTACATTGTTATCCATTGGCGCAGCTTGAATACCAGTCGGTGAATCTTTTTGTAGACGTTTGAAGTCTCTCATCAAACGCTTACGCGCTGCTGTGGACATGTGGGATTTGTAGGTCAATAAAAGAGTTGAAGAAGAGCAATTATATTACTGTAGAATGTTATATTTAATAAAAAAAATGTCAGAAAAGCATAAAAGCATATAAAAAAGTTATTGAAAATTAATTAAGTATTTGAATGATTTTCATCAATCGATTCCAGGATTTGCAAATTACGATACTTTATTCTAATCTGGGATTATATGGTGATTTTATTGAGATACAGTAGTGTTAATAATATAATTTGTAGGTAGGTTGTATCTGAACCCCCCTAGCTATACCACAATAAAAATCGAATCCTGGAATTCAATAATTCAATGAATATCATTTTTTTATTTTTTATTCCTCTAATAATATAGTTTGTCGCTTCAATTCTTATATGGTTTACTATTATACTATGCTTCACTACAAAATACGTTGTTAGTATTTACTGTAATATTATTAATTGTTAATAAGTTATTAAATTGTCGCATTGTTGCAATATTGCAATGTATACACAAATAAGATATAATTAAATAGTTACACTAATAATTATAATTTTGTCCTATCGGAATAATAAAAAATACTGTAGATACTGGCGTACATCATTACATATTTCTCAACATTCAACTATTATTTATGGTCGATATAATTGATGAAATGTTTTTTTAATTGTTGCAAGAATCATGAATCATACAATATACAATAACTGAAAAATAAAAATACTGTAGAAGTAAATGAATTTTTGATTGATTGCAACCAGTCGTGTCTAATATTTAAATAGATTAAAGCAAAACAATATATTGACAGACAATGATGTTTACTTCATGCACTAAGCAGAACGGTTGATACTGTAATTTGTAATTAATAGCAAGTGGCATATTGTAAAATATAAAAAACTTGCATCGAATATTTCGCTACCGTTATGAAAAAAATATAAAATCAAACACTGCAAAAATAATTATCCAATTCGCTGATATGTATGTTATAAACTACGCTTTCAATATGCACATTATATTGCTAGTTTCCAGTATATTATTTGGAAAGAATATGATTCATTCCAAAAACTTCACTGTAATGAATATGGATCAATCATTATCCAATTCAAAATATAAAAACTTGCATAATCTTAATTATGGAAATCTAATTAATGCTGCAATATCAAGAAATGATTGCAAATATTGTTCCAAGGAAGAAATAAATGCGATAAATTTTGGTATATTAGATTATAATAATGCGATGAAGTACAAGTATCGGAAACCATTACTTTGTGTAACATTTTTAAGAGCTTCAATGAATCCAATATTAACTCTTCATTCTAATATGATGATAATGGAAAATTTATGCGATTGGGCTATTATAATCTATGATGGAACTAAAGCTTCAATCGAAAGCGTTTGTAATAATTCTCAATCATTCATTTATTGTCGAAAAATTCCTTTAGCAACAATTAAAGTGTATTCAAACTCATCATCAAATGTAACAATATCTACCATACCACGAACTATACCAAAAACAGTAATGTATCGGGAATTATTACCTTTTTTATCAAATTATCAACGTGTATTTCTTTTAGATGAAGATATTTCATTACTAGGATTTGATATAAATAAGTTTACCAAAGTATGGAATTGTGCATTTTATCCTCATCCTCCTCCATTAATTGTTCAACCATTGATTGCAGAGAGTAATCAATATTTTGGATTTGTTAATTTAAATACATGGGTAGTAAAGAAACGGAAACATATTATTGCTACTGCCTCTGGATTAGTCGAGCAACAAACTCCTTTATTTGACTCAATATTTTTACAGTGGTATATTTCTAGAGTTTTAATACACACCAAAGATTTTGTTCTTAAAAATGGTGTTGATTGGGGACATGATCGTTCATGGTGTGGTGCTGCAAAAATGTATTCAAAATTAGTTTTAAATCGTAGTTCTTCAGCTATTTTTTGTGCTATAATTACTGGTGGTACTCCAGTGCATCATCTTAATACAAGAAGCATGATTGACAAGCGTAAAAATAGAACAGTATTTCGTCTTCATGGTCGAGCGGTTGTGGCAAAATATATGGAATTATTTCCAACATGGACCCTTCCAGAAATTTTGAATCGTCCTAATCCATTAAGTCGACAATATGGTAAAGGATTCAAAAAGTCTGCCCATTTAAATCATACTTGTGTTGAAAATCAAGCTAAATCTTAAAATTGAATTATTTAATTGAAGCAAAATCATATTAATAATGGAATATATTTTCATTTTTATTCTATTTATTTTTTATACAAAATAGTATGCTCTTATTGGTTCTAAATTAGTGAAGTTCTTTTGTCATTTTGCATTAAATAATAAAATAAACTACACAATTAATTTAAAATATTAATTGGAAATGAAAAAGTAAGTAACCCATTTTAAGTTTCAAATGACAAATGATCAGATTATTTTTGAAAAATGTGATAATATTCATTTTTAATCAATTTGAATTTGTGATAAACAGCACATATTTTACATTCCTAAACATTACGATTTCACGATTTCAACAATAGCAACATACTATTATTTTTTCTTGGAAAAAAGAATTAAGATTCTTCATCAACTTCAGCTGCTCCACCAGAGTCATCAATCCAACTTTCTGCAACTACTTCTCGTACTCTTCGATCATATTCCCGACGATCTTGATCATACAATTGAGAAGCTTCAGCATTAGCAGGAGAAGCAGGATTAGGATCACTCAACAGTGATTGAATAGATGTTAGTACGGCTGAAGTATCATATATTGGACTCCATTGTTGTTTTAATATATCTAAACATATTTTCCCATCAATATAAATATTAGGATGAAACATTCGCGACAAAAATTTTATTGCTGGTGGTTTCTGTGGATAGTCTTCGCTAAATTCAATTAACAATCGAAATGTTCCACCTTCCCAAGGTGTATCATCAGGTCCAAAAATGACAGCTTGCCAGTTCATGACATTATTATCCATTGGTGCGGCTTGAATTCCAGTCGGAGGATCTTTCTGCAAAGCTTTGAAGTCTCTCATTAAACGTTTACGTGCTGGTGTTGACATAATCAGATAAATAACAGGAGCAAGATAACGTCGAATAAAACAAAATTTATACAGATGAACTACCGTAATATAATAATATTCAGAGAGATGGAATAATACTGTAAGTCAGTAATTAGCGCTGCGGAAATGGAAATTTCGCATGCCTGCCATTTTATCGCAAAAAACAAAAAACATATCCAGTCAAGTCAAATATTTGGGCCAATTTTTTTACGTTTTTATTTTTTCCTCTCACACACACACTCAAAATGCTTTTTTAGAAACATTAAATTAACAATATAGTGTTGACCTAA
>VKHH01007273.1:0-11626 GCA_015144975.1 Epipyxis sp. PR26KG | reverse complement strand
ATAATAATAATAATAATAATAATAATAATAATAATAATAATAACAATAATAATAATAATAATAATAACAATAATAATGATAATAATTGTTATTATTATTACGAATTGTTATAACTATTTTGATTATTTAACAGTATATATATTCTTATTATTTTATCTAAATTTATATCATATCATATTATGTCCTCTCACATCCTTTATTCTTATTATAATTCCATATTCAATATATTTATAATATATTATTATCAATTTCTATGATGTTTCTTGACATTTTGTGTCTTATTTTCGAATTCTAAACAAAATACATATAATCTCTATTATCATTATTTTATAATATATATTATTTATTATTATCATAGGAACCGACGGAAGGGGTCCAGCACAAGGACGAGGAAATAGATTTGGAAATGTTTATTTTGATCAATATTTTCCTAAACTAAGCTATATTATAACAGCTACGATCATGAATGATGAATGAAAACAGGTCATGATAACGATACACCGAGTTAACCATAGCCTTCCTGCCTTCCCAGACATATATCTGAAGTGATATAATTATAATCTTTCAAAATTAATAATTTTATCTATCACCCTACCACACTTCACACACTCTCTATCATAATATTATTACAAAAAAAAATTAATCAGAATAATTATTATTGATTAGACTGTGAATATTCACCTTCTCATTTCATGTCATTATATTATTTGATAAGTATTTGATTCTTATATGCATTATTAAATATATTAATAAATCAATTAATTTTTATTATAATATTAAAAATAATGATTAAGTAAGTGAGTAGGTGAGCAACAAAGTAAGTGAAGTGAGTGAGTGACTGAGTGAGTAAGTAAGAATAGTTTCATAATGCTTACTTTTGCATTCATCATTCGTTTAATAATAATAATAATAATAATAATCACTATTTAAAGCATTATGTTAAGTTTGCACCGTGTTAACAGATGTGACCGCGATAATATTTTAAAATATAACAATAATAACTAAACAAAATTATCATGATTTAATTACAATAATTACATTATTACTTAATTAATATATAAATCAATAAATATTATATTAACTTTTCAATTATTTCCATCCTTTATTAACAGCATTTCTTTTTTCTTTTGTATTAATACTCATATTCTTCTGCATTTGGCTGAGTGTGCTTTTCCTATCATAATTTCAGACATATTATACTATTATTATCATTATTATTATTATTATTATTATTATTATTATTATTATTTCATATTATTATTATTATTATTATTATTATATCAAGTTTATTATTATTATTGTTATTATTATTATTATTATTATTGTTATTATTATTTTTCATTATTATTATTATTATTATTATTATTATTATTATTATTGTTATTATTATTTTTCATTATTAGTAATAACAATCATATCAACTGGGTTTAAAAGCTTTCCGAAGTATTAAATTAATGATTTTACATTATAATTTAAATGCAATATAACAGAGATATATCAAGTTTATTATATTAAAGTATATTATTTACCTAGATTCAATCAACTTCTTTTCTGAAGATGGACTATTATCATCTTCATTACTTGACTTACGAATAGACACTTGAGGCAAAGCAGCCTAAAGCAATAAATAATAATACATATATTTTATAAATTAAGCAATTTGATTTAAAGAAATTGCTCTTGTTGGTAATAAATATTAATGATAATAATAATAATTATTATTATTATTATTACTATTATATAATATATATACATTATGATTTGTAAATCAGAGATAATAGTAATAAAATAATGATAATAATAGTTTGAGGATAAAATTATAATAATTCTTAATCATCATCAGTAGATGGCATAATCAGTTATGTGAGCCCTTGTTAATCATTTTGAAAACAATGATTTCGAATTATCATCATATTATCAACAAAGTTAATAATAATCATAGTTATTATTATGTAATATTATATTGAATTCTATTGGAGATGAGAGAATAATATAATAATATCATTCGTATGGTTATTATTAGTGATGATAATAATAAAAATAATATATACATTTTATAAATTAAGCAGCTTGATGTAAAGAAATAGATTTTGCTGGAAAAAATAATGAAAATGATAATAATATCATTTTTAAATTTGTTTAATTCTAAAAGAAAAATATTAATATGGTAATTTTAAAAATAAATATTACGATAAAAATCAATAATGTAATAAGTTAAAAGCAACTTGATTTTAAGAAAATACTTGAGCTGGTATAATAAAAATAACATTAATATTATTATACATTCAATTTTAGAAATATTCCATTTAATTGATCATTAAAAGCAACCAAAAGTATAAATATTTAAAATTAATAATGAGAAATGATAATAATTATCAGAAAAGTGTATAATAACATGTATTATATACAGTTTGATTCAAGAAAATTGTTTAGTTTGCGTGTGTAAGAGGATTTGCGTTGATTATCCCATTGAATATTAAGTGATGCTGAACTTCCTTGTTGAAAAATGATAATTAATATGATACAATAATGATAATATTTCAACAAGGAAATTCAGCTATGCTTCATAATTTTCTGCGATAATCAACACGAACCCTCTCACACTTTCACACATCCACTCAAACTAGCAATTAACTTAATTAACATTTATAATATACATAAAATAATATATTTATCAAGTTACCTTTCTAGATGGAGACAAGTGACTTCTTTTCATTTGACTTTTTTGCATTTGATTATCATATGAGCTTTTCGTTGGTGACGAATTATTATTATTATTAGTATTATTACTATCATAATAATCATTACTTTTCGATTTCATAATTGCAGAGTTTTTATTTCGAAATGTACCATTTGGTAATGTTATATTAATATCAATATTACTAATATTATCAAGATTAGATAAAGTTTTTTCAATCGAAGAAGGTATTTTAATAGATGATAATGCAGCTTGTAATAATGATGATGATGTTGTTGTGTTTCGCATGGGAATGGTAGGGTTTTGTGAATAATCGAAATCTTTATGAAGGGTTCGTATAATGTATGTATTTGATCGTGCATCAATCGGAGATAAACCATAGAATTCTTCATAAGTTGGATTCAAATTATCGATATTAGTATTAGTAGTAGAATTTTTATTAGATTTTGTCTCTGGGTATTTCCATACACAAATCACTTTTGACCATTTATAATATCGAATCACATCATATAAACGATCCTAATCATATCAAATAATCGAAATAAGAATAATGAATAAAATTAATATAATAATTTTAATAATTATTATTATAAGAAAAAAATCTGTGATTTGTTCAAAAATCGAAAATAGTAGCAATAATAGATATTAAAATCATGATTTCAAAACATATACTTTATTATTATTATTATTGTTATTATTATTGTTATTATTATTATTATTATTATTATTATTATTATTATTATTGTAATTATTATTATTATTATTATTGAAATTATTATTGTTATTATTATTATTATTATTGTTATTATTATTATTGAAATTATTATTATTATTGTTATTATTATTATTGAAATTATTATTATTGTTATTATTATTATTTCTTACCACACTCTTACACTCTTCTTGTAATTGTTTTTTTATTGCTTTTAATAAAAGAGATTCGGAATTATTTTTATTATTATTCATCGCATTCGAATTATTGTTCATGCTAGGATTCAAAGCATTGGGAGATGTCTGATTTATCTTATCACATAATTCGATAAGATCATAAGTTAACTTCGACCCGGTAGATTTTGATAACACAGGTGCATTCCATAGCTTCTTGACTTTGACAGGTTCTGTTGAGTCAACTCGAGTTGGGATTGTAACGTCATTATCGCTATAATTCATTCAAACAATACATCATTATTATCATAATTATGCTAACGAATTATAAAATAAAATAATAAAAATAATATCTTTCAAATCCTGTTTTTGTGCTTTACTATGGATTATATATCATATTTTAAATAATTAAAAAATACCATAATAACAACATAAAACAATTATCATAAAATTATAATTATGTTGAAAATAACTTACGATTTTTGAGTATTATTATTATTAATGTTATCAGAATTATCATCTTTTTCTTCTAAACTTTGATTTAATGCGAATTCTTGTTGATTTAATAAACTATCGAAATGTAATAATCGTAACATTGATTTAGCAGCTCTTAATTCTGATTCACTAAATCCTGGATGATGTTTTTGTATGTTCATGACTTCTAAGCAGCCTTGCTCAATGATGTATCGGTCCAATAATTCGACACCTAACCTTAGTCTGTTACGTGATCGTAAGCGAGGACCAGCACTATCATATACACGTTGCACTCTATCGATGAAATCTGGATCGATTCCTATGATTATAATACATATTTTTTTTTTGATTAATTAATGGATGAATTTGTCATTTTGTTATTTAGATTGTTAAATTATTACGAAAATATTATAAATATTTTTGATTTCATATTATATTATTAGTTGATGGCGAAGTAGACGAGATTCTTTATATTTATTATTATTATCATTATTATTGTAATGATTGTTATTATCATTATTATTATTGTTATTATTATTACTATTATTATTATTGTTATTATTATTATTGTAATTATTATTATTATAATTATAATTATAATTATTGTTATTATTATTATTATTATTATTATTATTATTATTATTATATTTGTATAATTATTATTTATTATTATGTTACCTTCTCGCTTAGCTTCTTCAATTGTATCAAGTATAGTTTCAGAATAATTATCTTCATTTTTAAGAAAAGCAACCATTAATTTTAATAATTGTTTCTTTTTATGTAATTTTACAAGTTTTTCTTTCGCTTTCAATACAATTGGATGAGTTGACATATCTAATCGCTCACTTTTAATTAATAAACGATTTAACTCCGCGACATTATTTTTTTCAATTGCAAAATTTAAGTCGTCCATTAATTGCTTTTGAACATCTAATAAATGTAACATTGCTTTTGCTACCTGCACTTCATGTTTGAACATTTCTGATAATGGGTTATATCGACCTTTGCCATCCTCTGAAAATAATGATAACATGATATTGTAGTATAAAGGGTAAATGATGGTAATTGAATAATAATAATAATAATCGATTGTAATTATAATAATACTATTATTGAGATACTAGGCAATCTTCCTCATAAAAAATCTAATCATTAACAAAAATTAGCATAAAATCCATGCAATAATTATCGTTATGATTTCTACAAATCCTTCAAATGCTTAATTTAACTCTCATAAATAATACGATAAAAATACGCTACACTGTATTGTAACGCAGTGTGTGTTGCGGGCGACCGATTTGACAACTCATCATTTTTAGCAACAGTGGGGAATTACACTATAACATTAAGTGGTGTGGTGTAAGCTAAGCCCTAACATTAATTCGTTCAAATTTTTTGTATTAAAATGATGTCTCAATTTGACACCCCATTTTTCATTGCGGGTCAACCATTCTTAGGTTGACCAGTGTATATATGATGACAACAGTAACCCAGTAACGGAATCTTAAGAAGAGAAAAACACTTAACACGACACCAGGCGGATACTAGTTATTGGATTTATCCATTTTTATAATAATAAAATAATAATATTATAATAAAATTATTATTATGATTTAATGTTTGTTACCTTCAAAACTAGTTTTATCAATTACTTGTAACAAACTGATGACATGATTCAAATCTTTTGCTTTAAAAGCTTTTCTCAATTCGATCAAATTCCTCATGTGAATCATCATGCATTTTACTAAAAATCGACGAGCATATTTTTGTATTATCATCGCATATTTACCGTAGAAATCATTGGCTTGTGAAGTAGCTAATAATGATAAGTTTCGTTTCATTAATAATTGTTTTCTTTTTCTTTTTGCAATAATCATACGAAAATATGATTGAATTCTTATAATATAAATTGTTACTCGACTCGTCTTAATTCGATCAAGTATTAATCGATATTTATTAGATTTTAAAAATACTTTACTTGTGCCAACATGCCAATGATTCTTATCAATTAATTCCTTTGGAATTGATTCTAAAATTCGTTGACATGATGCACGATCATCTAATAAACCTTTTGCACGGTTAATATAGACACCATCTGCTAAGATTTGATATGTATTTGCGAATTGCTTAAAAAATGAACGATAGGCATAACCACTTTGTCTTATACGTATCGCTTCAAATAAACCAGCATATCGTAATTGACGTAATGCTAATATTCCATCAAATAATCTCGCAACTTTTTGATGGTTTGGTTTAACACATCGTATGAAATGAGGTTCAGTTAATTTCAGATTCGACACTAATCCTATTAACTGGTTCCGGAATTGACCACCAAGTGTACTTTTGGTTGAAGTTTTTTTACGATTATTTCCTCCTTTTCCTTTACTTCCTTCACTTTGATCATCATTAATTGAAATATCAAATAAATCTGCAATCAATGGATTGGAAGATTGGACCATTAATTCTTTAGAAGTTGTACTTAACGTATCACGGTTCTTATCGAGGAAATTATTAACGTTATATTCCACTGATCCTATAAACATAATTAATATTTAATTGATAATCATATCGTAATAAAAAATGAAATTTATTTAGCTCTACTAAAATCAAATGCAATAATCATTTGAAAACAAGACGATCATATTAAGAAAAATAGAGAATGTATGATCTAGTTCAACCATAATTAGTATAAAATAAATAATTTAAAATAATATAATGATGTATTATAAATTATTATTAGTCGACAGCAAATTGTTTGTGTGATCGGATATTATCATTAAGGGACACCAAAAAGTGTCCCTGCACAATTAGTAAAATATTCATCCATTTCATCAGAAAATTCTACCGACCACACCATATAGTATAATTTTACTAACCAGCAAAATGTAAAACAGAGAAAATTTCAGGTTTTGTTCTATTTTTAACAAAAAACTTATTCATTTGTGATGATTTATTTCCAAAGATTTTATCAACTTTAGAAATATATGATAAATCAGTAGCATTTCCTAAATTACATTCTTCTTCTAATAATGATAATAATCCATATGGTTTCCCTTCAATTAAATTAACACATTCTGAATTATCTTCATAATTAATATGGTTTAAAGGTATGTTTTCCTCTTGATACATAACCGTTTCTTCTAAAAATATAACTTCATTAAAATGATTTTGTAATTTCTCATTTGCATAATTGATACATAATTGTTCGAATGAATTCAATTCAAAGACTTCGAATCCAAATATATCTAATATTCCAATGAATAATGGAGATTCATTTTTGCCTAAAAAATTAAAATAAAATAATGGATTAA
Source organism: Epipyxis sp. PR26KG (assembly GCA_015144975.1). NCBI lineage: Eukaryota > Chrysophyceae > Chromulinales > Dinobryaceae > Epipyxis > Epipyxis sp. PR26KG. Next base: position 4,258 of record VKHH01007273.1, on the reverse strand, counting down.
TTCAAACTTGGACTCGAGACTTAAGTTTGACTTTTGGAGATTTTGCGTTACACTTAATATTAACGGGAAAAACTCTACAACATAAGTTCCAACAGTTTTCGTAACATAGATTTCTGTGAAACAATGGAACCTATAACCTAGGTTTGAAACTCTTTTTTTGGGGGATTTTGTTTCAAACATAGGTTTAACTCGGGGAACCACATTAAGTGACTACAGCTTTTATTAGAAATTCACAATATTTCACGAAAAGTGAGGCTTTGTAAACCGAGGTTATTCACCCTTCATATGTGGGTTATGAACTGAACTGCATAATAAAACAGAATGGAATATCACATATTGTGTTAATTGTAACTAATTTATTAACTAAACATCACATATTTATATATTATATTCTTACCAATTTTAAGTGTTTGGTTGACCTGTTTGATAATCCAATCGAATAAGTTGCTATATAATACTTTAGACAACGTGTCTCTCCCATCCGCTGCTTGTGATATTGATAATGATATATTCACCATAGAAGCACGACTCATTTGAACAGTCTTTTGAGTCAAAGCAAAATTCAATAAATTGATGTCAACACCAAATAGTTCTGCACATTTCGTTAATTCATCATTCATGGATGATTTGGAAATGACGCAAGAATCCTCTTTAGCACCTGGTTCAAAGTTGATGTTACCTAATACCATACATGATATATGATATCAGTTGATGAAAGTTAGAATTAATCACATATAACAACACCAATCCATCAATAATAAAAAAAATAATAAACGTTATTTACGAATATCTCCAAACTCGTATGATGAAACTTTCATTTATCATGGTTAGGCAACAAAGCTTTGACTTCAACAACACTTTCGAATATGTATTTTCAATAAGATGCGAAGTACTTGATGATATTATGTACATAATAATACTTTGTATATGTAGTACCTAATAATAGTATTCCTGAAATAATACGAAAAACTTGATCCATTGTTTCTGTAGAAAACTGTAGGGTTGCCATTGACTCTAATACATCTTGAAATTCTCGATTATCATCAACACCGTCAATGATTAAGCAACCTGATTGGTTCAAGTAATGATACTCTTGGATAGGTTTTAGGAACAGCCGCTGGCGTGTACCATTATCAGCACCAGTAAGTAACTGGTAAAATATATGATAATTACGTTCTTGTGAACTTTGTGTTACAACTCGACTTTTCTCAAGTAAATAATTGATGATTTCACATCCTTGAATTTTATGATGATGATCAAATCCAACTTTCATCCATTTACCAAATCGAGAAGAATTATCTAATTTAATTTATAATTATCATTAAAATATCATTAAGAAATAATAAAATAGTGAAATAATAATTAAAAATAGGTTATTAAGGTTTGAAGTATGCTTTGCACTTACTATTACGCAATGTTTTCGCATTTCCCAATGCTTCCAATAATGGATTTGATTGTAAAATTTTCTCTTCCATACCAGGCTCTCCTTCAACTTTATTTTTATTATCAGGTGCTATACTTGCAAGAAAACTTAATACTTTTTTAGTCGTTTCTGTTTTACCTGCACCAGATTCTCCGCTTATTAATACTGATTGATTTTTATTATTTCCACATAACTGTTGATAAGCTACTGAAGCAGTCATAAAAACGTGAGGGTAAGGGGCTGAACTTTTAAATGCTCGTTGAATTTCCTCATCCGAGTAAATATTTAATGCTTTAAAGGGATTGACAGCAACTAGAATGGAGTTAACATGAGTGTAAATGATATCTTTTGAAAATCGGTTTTGAATATGATACAAAATCGCTCCTTCGCTCAATTCATCCAAATCAACTAAGTTATCAATATTAGAATCAATATGACTCCCACATGGATCAAATTGTTGTGTTTTGTTCACTGGAATAGATCTTGGTCCTTGAGTTGTCGCGAAATCAATTTTGCCATTGTTGTTGGATGTTACACGACCTACTAACCAAGCATGTTCTGGATCAGGAATCCAAAACCTCTCACCAATTGCTAAATTGGATGACATACTATCCAATAGATTTTTTATTTATAGCTCTCACCTATCTTTTTCGTATAAAATTTTGTAGATTTATTCATCGATGCCTGGGATGATGCATATAAAATTTGTTTCAACGGTTTTGAGCCCTGGTAGAGCACCGGTTGAAACCGTCAATCGGAATCGTACAAAACCGCTTGTTGGCGTATAGCGAATTTGATTATAATTGTTATTTACCTTCAATGATCTATTCGAATTCATTTAACTCTTTGTTACTACAGTTATTTGAGAAATTCATTTATTGCTAAATTATGGATTTGAGGGAGTGTGATCATAAACTAATACATTTTGATAAAATACCAGTAAGATAGTACTTAATCTCAATAAAATTTTATGAATTAGATAAATAATTCAATATTCATTGAGCTTAAGCTAAATCACTAAACTTTGTATAATAAATATCAGCTACAAATAAATACTATCAGTTTATTGTTTAGTAAAAATACATTAATTCAACCTTTGAAGCAGCGAATATTTAATTTTTCATGGCTACATAATTTCAATTAAGAATTTAATTTTATAGATCTTTATTTGAAATTAATTTAAATGATATTCTTAATTATAATTATTATCATTTTTGAGGCTTTTTCTTATTTTTCTTTTTATCTACTTTTTCAATCAAATTATCTTCGACATGAGTTGGAACTAGTTCCTCATTAGCATCAACAACTGCATCAGATTTTCTTTTCTTATTTTTTTTGGCTTTAGTCGATTCAAAATTATCATCTTTGTCATCCACTATTTCATTTGACAGATGATTCACATCATGACTTTTAATAGATTTCATTTTTATTTTTTTAGATTTACTACTATTATTTTTATTCTCTAGTACAATAGACTCGATTATTTCTTCATATTTAATTTCTTCAGTAATAACTTTATTAGTTTTATTCTTTTTTGTCTTTTTCATATTATTATCATTATGATTATTTTCAATCTCATTATTATCATTATTGTTATTTGTTATCTGAATAGAATCAGCAATATGAATTTCTTTTGAACTTTTCTTATTTTTCTTTTTAATATCAATCTTCGTTTCAGTTGCAACATCTTCAATGACTTCATCATTCATTTGATTATTTTCATCATAATTAATTTTCTTTTTCATTTTTATTTGATTATAATTATTTTCCAAATTATGAATATTAGAATCGATCTCAACATCAACTAGATTCATATCCTCTACAAATTTCTTTAAATTTTTCTTTGGTTTCTTTTTCTTTTCTTTAATTTCAACAGCATTTTCTAATAGTATTTTATTATTATCATCATTGTTATTATCATTATTATTATTATTTCCATCAAAACTTTGAATATTTTTTTCTTTTTTAGATTTTTTATTTTTTATTTTCCCTATATCTTGTTCTATATTTTCTAATTCTACGTTTGATGATTCTACTATTTCATCATCTAATTCTTCTTTAACTATTTTATCTTTTCTGTCTTTCTTTTGTTTTTTATCTTTTTTATCTTTTTTATCCTTTTTCACTTTTTTAGATTTAGATATAACTTCCTCACCTTCATCATCATCATCTTCTTCGAAATTTCTTTTGTGATATAAGCCGATATTAGAGCCAGCTCGTACAAAATTGGAGTAGAGTGCATTATTTGGTAAGGTAGGATCTTTATGTTTGGCTTGTTTGGAGAATAGTGAACTATATCCTAATCCTCCTATTTTACCTTTTGGAGCGAGTTTAGCCAATGTATCATGTAATCTTTGCAATTTTTCTTCTTCCATAGTGATTATTAGTCACTGCAGCACTGTAGTCTGAATCTAGTACAGTACAGTAAGAAGTAAGTTATAAATGAATTTTTTGTAAATATACAGCAGCACACTCTTACTGAGTAAATTCCAGTACGGAATAAAACTTATGGACATACATACAGTACGCAATAAGTAAATAAAGCACAGCAATTAAGATTTAATAGTTGTACTGTACAGTAGTACAGTATATACAGTATCTTATATCTTATAATATAATATAACAACTTTATGTTTGATGTTTGAGATACTTACGGGAATTTCGTCCAATGACTTAATTATTTCTTAGAAACACGGATTATTATTCAATGGCAAATAGTCTGCACTGACTAGTGTATCAGTAGCTTATCAATGCATTTCAAAAGAAGACAGCCATTCATTTATTATTAATGAATGAATGAATGAATAAAACCATGAATGAATGAATGAATGAATG
>VKHH01007272.1:0-11626 GCA_015144975.1 Epipyxis sp. PR26KG | reverse complement strand
TTATTATTATTATTATTATTGTTATTATTATTATTATTATTATTATTATTATTGTTATTATTATTATTATTATCATTATAACTCATCGGAACATTATTACCATTGTTTCTATTACCTACACCATCATTAATAATAACATGATTTATAGACGAATTATTTTTATTATTATCATGAGATATGAAATTCTTAGTGTCTGCATAAGTTATCACCGGGTTGTACGAGTTACTGCTATTCTTGCGACCAGCAGGTGGTATGTTGTGAGTCGGTGGGAGAGGAGGCGGTGGGAAATGTGGCAATGGATTATTATTTAAGTGATGAACATTATTGTTATGATTAAAATTTATTGTCGAAGGCATTTGGAATGTTTTATTATGAAACGAAACTTTTCCATGTGAATCAAAATTACTTTTGCTTTTATTATTACTATTATTATTACCATTGTTAATATTTTGAAACTGTCCCATTCTTAATACATTATTTTGATTATGGCTTTGTACATAGATATTATTCATATTATTCAACTTATTAGTATTAGATTGAAATGATGAACTAGAAGTGATTCCATTATGTTTTCCAATCGACGTACTCAAACTTAAATTATTATTGTTATTATTTATTGGCAAACAATAATTATTATTGCTATTATTATTATCGTTATTATTATTATTATTATTATTATTATTATTATTATTATTATTATTATTATTATTATTATTATTATTATTATTATTGCTATTATTATTATCGTTATTATTATTATTATTATTATTATTATTATTATTATTATTATTATTATTTGTATTATTAACTTTATTTTTCATTGGCGTTATGTAATCTACAATGTTAAATGAATTCTTATTACTAATATTATTAAAATTATTATTATTATTATTTCTATTATTATATTTGTATTTTTCAATCAATTCTTGTTCAATTTTTTCAAATAAAAATAATGCTTTTTTTGGATCAACTTCTTTTCGAACATTTCGAATAGATAATTCATTCAACAAATCTATAAAAAATTAAAGTATTATGAGATCGAATATGTACATATATTTTGTATTTTTATTTTTGAAGTAGAACCTTTGATTCCATCTGCTTGGTTGATAAAAATACTGTTCGAACCATCTATAAGCAAACGCATCATTTCTTCTATTTTGGATAAATCTTCTTGAATATCTTGTGTCATCTAACAATTATTATCATAATTAATATTAATATGGAATATGATGAATGATTATTTTAAAACAAATAATACGTTCCATTTGAACCGGTGTTAAAGTTTTCTGTACAGCACTTTCTCGTTGGAAATCGACATAAAAGGCTAGTTACAGAAGGTTTTGGTTGAAAACGTCATATTCTAACGAGAAACAACTGTACAGAAAACTTCTACATTCTTCAAAAGAAGAAAATGAAACATAAAAATTAATAACTAAAACAAGCACACGAATTCTGTCAACTATTTAGAATATTACTTCGAGATGATTTATTTCAGCCGATTTATTTTTTGGAAATTAGTTTGAAAATATACATTATAATTATATATTGAAGTTATTATATTACATATTTTACCGATAATAATAAATAAGCTCCAACGATTTCATTTGATTCGAAGGCGACAGCATCATAATGGAAAAGATATTGAGTTGATGCTAATAAAGCTTTCGTTTTTGAAGTCAAAACTAACTTTTCGCATTCTTCTACTTCATTATTTTCTACCAATATCATACGAAGAGTCTACAATAAAATATGAAAATTAAAGAATAACTGTCTTTCATTTATTAATATAAATTATACGCCAATATCATTATTATTATGGTTATTATTAGTCAGATTAGATGGAATGTTTTATGTTGTCAAATTAGTATCATATATAATAAACGTTATTAACAAGTAATACCTGCATAGGAGAAACTATTTGGTTGAAATTATAGCCAATCATATCAAGCAACACGATCTCTTGCTTCAAAATCTTATAAAAAATAATAAAAAATAGCATTTAATTAAGAATTAGTGTTTATTGTGTTTGATATTACAGTATATGGAAATATAACCTATAAATATACATTTATTAAAAATTAATATAATTTGTTATCGATAATAGTGCATAAAAATTATGTTAATAGCCATGTTATATGAATATAAAAATAATCCTTATTACGGCATACCCCATCATTGGGTTCCTCCGTTTATTCCCCTAAACCTAAACAAATAAAATGGAGCCCACCAAATTTAACAAACAATTTGCACACCGCGCACGTACCACTTGTTAACGTATTTATAAAAAATTTGTGAACTCAAAACGGTTCTCGATCAAAATTTAGGTATTTAGGGGAATATGGAAATTTACCATTATGCATTGTGATACAAACGATGCAATATATATATATATATTGAATATATGAAATGATGAGAAATAATATAATATATCACTAGACTATATTATAAAGACTTAGTCGTATTATACCTCTTCTTTCCTTTGTTTGATGTATTGATCCCATTTCTTCTCTTGATCAACGGTTGTTAAGTTATTTTGAATCATATAATCAACCATTATTATATCATTTAATTTAATGTAAAAATATTCAGCCTAATAAAGCAAGAAAATTACACAAAAAACAATAAGTAATATTTCCTTAAAAGTTAATAATAATTATTACTATTATTATTATATATTATATCAATTAATTAATAATAATTGATTTTAATTAATTAATTAAAACTATTATTTAATCATAGTTATTATTAATATTCACGTTCGCTCTAATTTGGATATTTGCGAGAATATAATACGTAGAGTCCTACCTTCCCAGCCAAGTGGATACAAGCCATGGCAGTACTGTGAAGGAGTTTTTTGAAACCTCCATTATTATAATATTTGCCCCTTTGATTAAGACTAGGTGAATTCATAATAGCTATAATTTTTTTATCTGTATCAAACGATGATTGGAATCTTAAATAATATTTATGTAATAAAAAGAAGCTTGTGAAATAAACTTCATATGTTATACTTTTATATGGTGTATTTTCATTCGGAGGATTTTTTACATATGATTTAAGTTTCAATAATAAGGAATCCATATATTTACATACATTATGATGTTCATCATTCGATGTATTATTGGTCGACGGTTGAGATGGAGTTATTCTCTGAGGAGTTGATGTTATTTGATTTGTATAAGGATTTAATGATGATGATGATGATGATGATGATGATGATGATGATGATGTCATTGAAGATTGAATTATTATTTTCCAATCATCAGTTATGGATTCAGGAAATAATTTCAAATTTTTTATTAATTTCTCTAACGAAGATAATTGTTTCAAGTCAAGTCTTTTGCTTAATTCTGAAAATATCTACATAATTATTCAACAAATTGATGTAAATATTTTTAAGAACAATAAATATTAGTTGACTATCTATTAAGATATTTTAGAAACTAAAATGCTTATATTAACTAGAGAAAATATTTCCAAATATTTTAAACAAAACCTTATTAAGTGGAGGAATCCAAAGTTCCAATTGATCTTTCTCAAGTTCTGTGCTTCTAATATATTTACTTATAACATATACAATTGATAATTTGCAATCTGTTGAAATGGATTCACCAGGTATGATAACCTAATAGAGAAAGATAAAAAGTATCAAGATAATAATGGTGACACAACAGATATAACATATAACAATATAACATAACGAATGTTTGTTTAAATTCATAAGGGCAACTTATCGGTATTCAAATGAGAAATACCTGAGAAATATACATGCTAAACGACTTAATCCATTCTAAAGATTTGATCTTCATGCTACCACATTGCATGTCAATATTATCCCTGTTCATATTGGGTTTACATCCGCTAATGAAAATATCAAAGTCTTTGTAATCACTAAAACGTATCATATTATCCATTTTATTAGACATACAATCCATACATACGATATGCAAATGATGTTGAGGATTTATTTATGCAAAACAAAGCAACAACAACGCAACAATAATGTTATAAATGTCATAATTATTATTATTAGCACCCCAATTTTTTTTTTAAACAGGGGGTAGGGTGTGATAAAGAAGTGGGGTTAAGTAAGAATTGTGAATTCGTTTTTTACTGCTAAATTATATTATTTCACATTGTAAGATAAATAAACTCTGAATAATCCTTACGATTGGAATTACTTTTTTACGTTCAAAAGCAAAACCGTTTTGATATATAAAAATAGCATTTCCACCATTTTATCTCCAGTTAAACATTAATATAATTATGATACCATAATCACTCAATTAACTTGAAATACAAGTTTTGTGTGATAAAAAAAAGATGAAACCGAAAGCCTCGAAACAGAAAAAAGTTTTAAAAATAAATCAATCAAACAATCCTCATTCTCATTTTATAATATACATCACTGTGAGAAAATATCTAAATTTAAAATCAGTACTTGTTGAAGTTAAACAAATGTCAACTTATCAGGTACTGTAAATTTTATGAACAGGTTCGAACTTGAAATATTCCAATTTATTCTACTGTAATATATAATCACAGACACCAGAATCTAAAAAGCAAGAGTTTCGAAAATATTTAGAAAAGAGTGGTGTCATAGATGCTTTAACAAAAGGTAATTAATTGATCGTTATATTTGTACATAGTTGACCAATTTTTGTGTTTTATTTTAAATTTTAAAGTGCTAGTTGGATTATATGAAGAACCTGAGCGTCCATCGAATGCTGTTGATTATATCAAAAGATATATGGGTGCTCCAGCTGGAATAGATGTTGAAGCTTTACGAATGGAATGTGAACAATTAAAAGCTGAGAAAGCGGCGTTAGAAAATACGGTAAAAGAGCTCAACCAAAAGGTACATAAAAATCACATTTTATTTGTATGCGTTCTTGTCAAAGAAATTTTATTAAAACTGATAATAATGAAAACGATATAAATCCAATCAAATATAAACTTCTGATTTTGACATTTTTGTTACTATATTAATCTGTTTTTTGTAGCTGACCGGATAGAAGGTACTTTAACTTAATCAAAGGTGGTGCATAAAGATCTCAAAAGTATCAAGAAAATTCTGCGATTCTATTATGATACTGTAATATAAAACACTTTTTTGAAAAAAATGATTTTTAATTGTTTAGAGGTTACATTAACTTAAAATAGATTTAAAATCATATTGTGTGGACGAGAGACCATTATTTTGGTCATTAATCCGAACTAATTTGTATCCATCCATTTATAGCCACATGAACAGCAAACATAAACTAAATTTAAGGCGGTGCTTTTTGCTGTCTGTTCAGCCTAAAAACAAATTATGATGCATATTTGAATAGAATCGCAGATATGAACAAAGAAAAAAATGAAATTATCAGATTTTGCGATGTTGCATATTCAAGGATTAGGACATTAAAAATCTAATAAAACGCATGGGTGAAAATAATTTGAATTTCATAACCCGCATAGATTGAAATTTAAGCAAAATTATATAGTGAATATTAAGATGATAGTTAACCTGAAAGAATACTGCTTCATTATGACTACAATGACCACATAATATGTCTGTTGTACGCTGCAAAGTTGGGTCCTGTCGATAACAGTACATAAGATGATGGATAACAGTACATAATATGATGTTAGCGAATAATAAGCTCAACAAATACATCGCACTGAGTCATCGCATAACAACATATATTTTTGTATTTGCGATACCTTGTTCACGTCAGACAATATTACTTCTAAGCGTGTTCTAAAAAGAAAAAAATAAATACTGGTAAAGAACGAATTGATGATTGTGAACAAATTTAGCAAAAAATAATAAAAGCGAAAGTAAACATGATAAAATAAAAGCGGAAAGTAAATTAATAATAAATTTAACCATGATAAGCGGAAAGTAAAATCCACAATATACAATCTACATTGGATGAAATATTTCAATCAAGCCAAATAGATAAAATAATCCTTACGAAGAATCTTTCACAACTTCGTTCACATATACACAAGAGTCAGTAGCGCTTCGATCAACAAATTTACAGTTGTCTGTTCGACAAACATATTCAAGCGACTTTATTAGAATATTTTCTTTCGGATATAGCAAGTTATTGCATGCACTGCAAAATCTCATACTCATTTTTGATGACAAATTTATTCAAAACAAATAATGGGGGTTATTATTAATTAGCTTTATGGGAAACGATGTAACGATGTAACGATGTAACGATGATGTACAGAATCTTTTTGATAAAGAATATAGGATTTGGAGAATTTGAATTTGATACTCCACTGTATCTTTAAATAATGGCTATTTAAGTATTAACTGAAACAGCTACTACTGTAAATATGGAACTTGTTATATTATTACGTCGAATATATCACCCATCCTTATTATATTACCGGTACTTTTTTGCAACCCCAGCAGGGACCTTTTTTTATCCGGTCGGTATAATAATATTTATTTATTATAGAGATAGAATAAATATAAATATTGGTACGAAAATTTTAATAGACAAATAGACGACGACTAATTAATTGTTGACTTTTTAATTGACGCAGGTAATCAATATTCATTTGTTAAGAAAATTCGCTAGTAACATCAATTCTTGATATATCAATATATCAATGTTATTTCTGTAATTAAGGGTAAAATACTACCTATTGTTCACGAATTTGATATCAATTTTGGCATTGGAAGCGTATTTTTGGTCGAATTTTGGGTTTAAAATCGGTTCATTGGCTGTTTTGCGTTTGGTATTATGTATCCAATCCACCAATTCGAATCCAATATCAATAGTTCTTGAAGATTCTGTAAGCGTTTGGAGTGGTTTATTGCTGCACAAAAGGATTTTGTTGCACAGCTCTTCAGAACTTGTGCATATTTTGGAATCTTTAATTAGAAAATCCTACTCGAATACTGTAATAAGTTAGCAGATATATATCGTTGATTAAAATTTTCTTAGCTTAGATAGTTCGATAACTATGTTGTAGGTCAATTTGGTCCCTAATTGATAAGTTTGAGCTCAATTTTGTGATGGGTCGAAATTTTGATGTCTTATGGTCAATGGTGAGCCGGTAAGCCTGCTGGTCCAGCTGTCCAGCAGAACAGATTATTCGATCGTTCCAGATTTTTTGGTGAAGAACATCAATTCGAGTATATATGCACGCTATGACACTACAGTATGTATTTTCAAAATTCATTGTGTGATTTGAGGACTCGTAGTGTAAAGTAAGTATATGTGATTTTTCTCATTTTAAGAAAGCTTACGTACCTCTTCAATTATTCAGTCCAGATACCGCTTTCCGTATTTTTGGCGAAGATATCAATTTAATTCTTGGGGTTTTGAAGAGCATCATGTTCCCCTTTTCTCGACTTTTAATTTATTGTTTGATTTTGAAGACTCGTATTGTTTGATTTTTGTAGTTTTTCCCATTTTATAATCTTGGCTAAGTTTTTTGGGGGTTTCTTGGTTACGAGGATACCGGTATTTTTGTGTGATCTATGTCCAAAATTGGCTTTGAATATTTCACTGCATCAATGCTATTTCAATATTTGCACACCCTGGGATCGGCGGTAGTTTTTACAGCGCAGTTATTTTTATTAAATTTTACAATGAAGCAACAACACCAGGAGGAGGCTTATTACCATGTACCAATAAGCTTCTTGTTAGACTTACTTTGCACCATTAATAACTTTTGTAAGTTACCAATAATAGTGATGCACTTATTTTATTTGATTTATTTTTTTATCATACGATGTTATGCATATTTAATTAATTTTATTATTGATTAGTTATTTATTGTTATTTTATTGTCATTTCTGTTTAATAATATCTTCTATCCGTTTTGAGCAACCTTTATCCAACATAGATTTATATTTAAAAATCAATATATGATTAATTTGTTTTGAATGAAATAAATAAATATTGTTAAATATAGCATAGATATTGGTGTGAAGAAAATATTTAAGAACCAAAATGATAAAGATGGTTCTTCCTGTTCTTCTATTTTTACTTGCATTCATTGGAAAATACAGTTATTTTCTATATCATTGCTATTTAAATTATTAATAAAATCTTACAGAATCTTTTCATAAGTTGTACAAGAATGATTATTTGTCATGCAAACTGTATTCATTTCGTGAGTATACCATCATAATTTAGTTTAGTTATTATGTATTGTTACATACGCTTTTTACCAAAATAATAATCAAAGATTATTTTTATCGCTTTTGCGCATTGATTCTTCGTCAGGTGGTATTGGTTGATCATTGCCGTCTGCACCATGCACAACATCATTTGCAACAGGAACATTGGCAATGTTGTTTTGAACTATGGGATTAAATCCATTTCCTAAATCGAACTCTCTTACGGAGAATGAATAATTTAGATGGTAAATAGAAAACACCAGAAGTCCCAGACTTGTAAAAAAAAGCATAATCACTTTCCATTTCATGATGAAAGCCAGTAATTGGAATCCTAATTTCAAAAAAAGAAAATACTTGAGAGTCCAAAGTTTATCGCTTATGTGGTAATGTGGCAAAGAATGTTCAAAGATTTGCTCAATCACTATCAGGCAGTAAGTCGTGATTCCATTTAAAGCCATCAGAGGATAAAATGTCGCAGGAACAAACACTGAAATGACCGCCAGCCAAAAATTATACAGACAAACGTACTTGCTAAGTATTAAAAGACTTCTACCACGAACCCAAAATAAGGATATTGGCGAATCTTCCACAAATTGAATGATAGATCTACCAAATTCCGGATGATGTGGAACAGCCCACAAATGTATATCGGGGTCATGATGATGATTATATATTGCAATGACAAATAAAAAAAAGTGCAGCGCCATTGATGACTCATGCATTGACATAAATCCTTCCAGATTTTCATTCGACAGTAAAGGAAAATCAAAAGGATACATGGTTGTTAAAATTGAAAGTTTCTGAGCAGATGCCAAACCACACATACTTCTTGCGATATGAATTACTTGAGATTGAGCAGAGACTCTGTAATGTACACCATGATTATATTCTGAAATATGAGAGATCAATATAGCCAAGTGACATGAAATCAGAGGAATTGCGATCTCAATTGATATCTTTCCTAATTGGACAAAGTTCCAAATATAGAGTGTCCCGCAAGCCCAAATAGTAATCTCGGCACAAAAATTGAGAAAAGCAAGAGGAACTCTAAGACAATCAATCTTATCAAGCCCAAGAAATTTCAGAGACATGAACAAGATGAAGGAAATCAATTCCACAAATATCAATTCTTGGACAACATCAGGTGGAGGTGGAGTAGAAGGTGGTAGTGTTGGGTTGATTGTTTCCATAAAGTCAAATTAACTAATCGGTTGGTTCAATATATTATACTGTGCAATATATACTTGTTGCAATATGGTATCCTGTATGTGACAGGAGCAGGATAAATTTGAATGAATGAATGAATGAATGAATGAATGAATGAATGAATGAATGAATAGGAATTAACTGAGCAAATCAAACCAGTTCAACTAAACAAGAGAAACAAGCTAGAAAACATAACAGAGAGCCCTCTTAAGCTCTAGCTTCTTCGACTCAATCATTATTCAAAAAAAGAAAAAGAAAAAAGGGAGATTTTGGACGTAGCATTGGTACAATGCAGCAGGGACAGCAGTACGTATTTAGCAGCAGGGACAGCGGTACGTATTTCGCATCAGCATCAGCAGCATTGGATCGTCAAGGCCAGGATATTGATAAGACATTTAAAAGGGAGCAGGACATGAATACACGTGAATGAATGAATGAATGAATATATACATACCACATGATGGTAGAAAAACATTTTAGAATAAAACAAATAATACTTTTGAAATGCGAATACTTTTTCAAACCTGCATTATCTTAATTATTGTCAGGATTAATTTTTGCTCTCTGCTGACTTAACATATATATATTGAAAAAATTACCAGCAGCATAGTCCAAATTAAAAGGTTTTATAGAAATAGTAATCTTGAAAGTATGTGGTAAAAGAAACGGTAAAATTAGTTGAATGAGGAAGCACGATAGTTCGATAATACTACTTTCAACATAATAAATGAGTTTGCAATTTCCAAACTTTTCTCTATGATAAAGCTTTTGTCATATATACAACTATATGAGGAATCTAAAACTATATAATTAATTTCAAAGGAAACATTAATTAATGCGAATTGCGAAATCTCCTCTTAACTTCACTTTTTTGATATTGATTTTGATTATCGGTCGACGGTCTTTAAGTTAATTTTACCGAATTTGAAGTTAAAAATGATTTTGGAATAAATCATTTGAAATGTTTAAATTTAAACAGCAGTTAGTCTCATTATTTTCAATCATATGATGTCATATGAACCATTATTTTATGAGTGAAAACACATAATTAAATGTTTTGATTTCCTTTGGTCTGTACATTTAACTATTTTTGAAGTGATAAGATTTGATTAGATTTCTTTCATACTAAATATCATACTTATTTTCTTTCCATTGATTTTTTTCAAACAAATTAAAATGAATCGAATTAATTTATCACAATTTGTAAATCTTTCAATATGGTCTTTTTATTCACTTTTCCTAAATGATTTCTCGGAATAGATTTCACCACGATTGTTTGTTTAGGATGTTTATAATAAGCTAATTTATCTTTCAAATGTGTTTTTATGTTTTCTGATGAAAAATCATCCTTATTATCATTATTAGTGAGTTTTACAATTGCTATTATTTTTTCTCCGGTGATAATATCAGGATAACCAATAACAACCGCCTCACTTATCTGTTAATGAATAAAAAAATTAAATACATAACATGGATGATATATGATTGACTTACCAGAGGATGAGACAATAATTCCCTTTCAATTTCTAATGACGATATTTTGTAACTAGAACTCTACATCATAATATCATCAAATATTTAATACAATATTTTAGAAAAAAATATAATAATAAACACTTTATTTATATTAAATTTTATCTTATTTTCAGCTTCATTATTTATTTTATTGTAATAATAATTTTAGTTACCATTTTTTAAAATTATTTTACCTTTATAATATCAGTTGAACTTCTTCCCAATATATCATAATAATTATCACTTGCTCTTGAAGCAATATCACCAGTTTTAAACCAACCATCCTCATCAAAATTACGTGCTGTCTCTGCTGGGAGATTTATATATTCTTTAAAAACACATTTACCCTGCGGAAGAAGAAAAATGAAATAAAACCAAAAAATATTGTAAAATACATGCCTTTGTAATAATTGTTAAGAATACAATTATATATAACAAAAATGTTAAATAAAACTTTTGTAGGCATTATCAATTATAACAAAAATAAAATGAAAAATGATAAAAATAATAATTATTATGATTATAAATTAATATGAAAACTATCTGTATCTTGTTCAGAATTCGAAAACAACCACAAAGTGATGAGAAATATCATAGAAAATGATAATAAAATATATTATGAATACATTGAATTATTGAATATGGAATTATGATACAGAATAAAGGATTGTACAGAATAATAATAATAATAATTATTATTATTATTATTATTATTATTATTATTATTATTATTATTATGTTTTAAGAGATATTTGATCTTTTATTTTT
>VKHH01007271.1:0-11633 GCA_015144975.1 Epipyxis sp. PR26KG | reverse complement strand
ATAATAATAATGATAATAATAATAATAATAATAATAATAACAATAATAATAATAATAATAATAATAATAATAATAATTACAGTAACGATAATAATAACAATAATAATACTGAAACACTAGTTATAGCTGATGATCAATTTGTTAAGAACTCGAAAAAGATTGAAAAAATAATTCATAATATTTTTGAACCATATGCTTATTATATGAATAAAAATAATGCTAATAGTATTGACAATAATGATTATAATAATATTCATCCTCTCATCAACCAAATCATGTCAATAATGTTTGAATATCATTCTCATTTTCTTCCATTTTCATCATCTCATAGTATTATTATTCGAATATTTTATACAATATTTCTTTTATTAAGATGGATGATAATTATGTTATTATTATCATTTATATTAGTTCTAGAATATCCTACATATGATAAAAATAGTAATATATGTGAAAATAAACATACAGAAAACTCTTGTTCAGCTATTAAATCTAGCTTTTATGGTGTAAGAAATGTATGTAGTTACATTGGAACATCAGCATCACCATCAGGCTTATATCAATTCATGTCCAGTAATAATAATAGTAGTGGTTTTAAAAATAGTGTTGCTAAAGCATGTGTACTAACATATAATATTGCTGATGGGTATGATATGTTATTAATCATAATTATTACAATAATTATTGTTTTTCCTATGAGAACATTATTAAATCATCTAATGAATTGTATGATTCCTCATTCTTCATTATTAGTTGTTATGGATTATAATGATACATATAATAAAAATCATAATAAACGAAGAAAAAGAATATTATCTGTTAAACCAGTCGATGATATGGCATATAATAATACTCACGAGCAACATAATCATGAGATTGATATACATGAATTATCTATAGAAGATATGAACAATTATGATTTAGAAATTCGAAATGAAGAATACGTTTCGAATTATAGTAATTATATTAAAAATAATTATAATAAAAATAAAAATAATAGCAGCAAAGAGCATCACAATAGTGCTACAAGTGTTGAGAAAAAGGTATATTTTAATATTGTTAAATCAACAAAGAAATCGATTGTTCAAATTGTTCCAGATAATGGGAATACTTCAATTGATATGATTGATAAAAATAATAAAGTATCTGTTGAATCATTGTTATTTGCTTTAAATGATCAAATTTATTTCGATAATATGAATAATAATAATAATAATAATAATAATAATAATAATAATAATAATAATAATAATAATAACGGAAGTAATTATAGTAATGATGACAATGAATTAACTAATGGGTATGTTATTAAAAATAATCACAATAATAATGTATTAACTCATTATAATAGAATTCATTTCGATTCTACTTCATTAATTAATCAATGGAAGTTGAAAAGATTACCTTTAACAAATATAATAAATAATAATGATAATAATAAAAATAATGATAATGAAATGAATAATATACGTTATACTTTTGATTCTCGCTTCCTTGTGATCAGAGAAATAATATGGACTTTACGAAATGATTTTCGTTTGTTTCAAACAATCGAAGATTATTATGATGAGCTATTCGATGATATCCAGAAATCAACTATTAAAGCAAAGAATCATTTGGAATATTATTATCATAACCCAACAAATAATACCATTTTTGAGACAAATAATGATTATTATGACTGGTCATCTTCACTCATTTTATCATTATTAGTTATCGATATAATAGGCAGATACACCAATGAATCGATTATATTCTCTTTATTATCACCTATCATTTCAAGTTACAATAACACTAATAAATCATCATATTTCCGATTCATTCCAACATCAACACAAACATGGTATTATCGTATTATGATTGTTTCTATTATTATTATAGGATTCATTGTCATGGGATGTTATTGTTCATTAATTATCAGTTATCAACAGAATTTAGGTTGGAAATATCGATGGTTAGGATGTTTTTTAACTACTATTATCATTGATGGTATCTTTTTAGAAAGTATAGAATTATTATGGTTGAAAATGGTTGTGCCAGGGTGTTGTATGACAGCCATGAGAGCTATATGGACTATTTTTAATGCTAATTTAAAAGTATGGAATGAAAATATTAATATAAATAATAATATCATGAATGAAAATAATAATATTAAATTTAATATGATTCAATATTTATTTTCATCTTATCAAATTATCCAAAATTCGAACATGCTGGATAATAATAATGATGATAATAATAATAGTAATAGTAATAGTAATAGTAATAATAATAATAATAACATAATTAATCAATCAGTTAAATCATATATAGATATCTTTTGTTCATCTAGTCCACCCATCTTTCCATTATTCGATTTTGATTCTTTCAATAACGATAATAATAATTTAAATAAATTGCATTATTATTATAAATCAATTCAATGTATTGGGACATTGCCATGCTTTATCCAACAATTTCTGTTATTAATAATAACAATTATCATAATGATTATTATTTTATTTTCGAATTCAAGATCATTTCCAGTCTTTGGCTTCATATTATTTCCTATTATTATATATATGTTCATTGGCATAGGATGGATATATTATAATCATCAACATTTATATCGATTCATATATTATTATTATGATATAATAAATTATTCTATTCGTGTGTTCATTAATAATAATTTTAATAAGTGTGTATTCTTCAAACGAAGGAAAGTTGGAGTTAATAATAATGATAATAATAATGATAATAATAATAATAATAATAATAAATTGAATTTCGAGAAAATGTATGATTTGTCTGATAGTAGCAATGATAGTGAAGAAGAAAGTAAAAATTATAGTATGGATGATTCTGAATATAATGAAGATGATGACGACAGTGATAACGATTATGATAATATTAATGATGATGATGATAATAATAAGTCATTAACTCAGAGTATTCAAGAAGGAAAGATGGACAGTTATGATAAAAATGATGATGATAGTTTTGACAGTTCAGAGGATGATGATCAGTCAGACTCTTCAGTGTCTGATTCTGAGACATTGATATCATATTCTATTCCAATAAAAAATATACAACAAATCAAATTAATAAATCCGAATAATAATAATAATAATAATAATTACAATAATGATAATAATAATAATAATAATAATAATTATAATAATAGACTAAATTCTCATGATTTGGAACATTTACATGAGTTGTCATCCTCTTCCGCATCATCGCACTCAGCATCTGGATCATATTCTAAGCAATCTGAATATGATGTTTAAGTCTATTATTATTCCATGAGTTTCGAATACTTTAATTCGTATTATTATGTTAAAGTGATATGTGGTTTGTTTGTTGATTATGTTTTGTGATGTATATAATAACTGGTATATTAGGAAAGTT
Organism: Epipyxis sp. PR26KG; assembly: GCA_015144975.1. Classification (NCBI taxonomy): domain Eukaryota; class Chrysophyceae; order Chromulinales; family Dinobryaceae; genus Epipyxis; species Epipyxis sp. PR26KG. The sequence continues at coordinate 8,240 of VKHH01007271.1, read as the reverse complement.
ACATTAAAAAAAGCTGTTAAAAAGTTATTTTTGTCAAGTTATTGCATTTCACTAAAAAATTGTTAGTTGGTAATAATATTATTGGATTATTATTTAAAAATATTTAAGAAACAATACGATCTCTATGATTGATTTATATTATTATTATTACTAAAAATTCTTTTTAACGAGTGATGTGATATAGTTGATTGATATCCTTCATGTTCAGAAATAAATAACACATTGTAAATATACAATAAATTAGTCGTTAATTTATTAATTAATAGCATGAATGCATGAATGGCATAATTATTATAGAAATTTACAATCAAAATTAGTGATATAAACTGTTTCATTTGAGTAATTATTATTCTTCATATCTTCATTCATCAATGGTGGCAATGATGTACCATTCATTTCAATACTTGATAGTATGTTAGAGCACGAGCCCTTCACAATCAGTGGTATAGTCATTGTCGGTAATAATGATTCGATATTATTATCAACTTCAATTACAGCATCTAAAATGACTTTTGTAGTTTCTTTAGGATTAATATTTAAACATTTCCATGAAATAATATTTGTTTTTGATGTGAAAATACTTTTAATATTATTATTAATATAATCATTATTATTATTTGATTTTTCAAAAGTAACTGTTTTAATAACATATGATTGTAATGAACTAATTGAAGCTTGAATTATCATTTCTGTTATATTTGAAATGATATGTTTAGCATTTAGAAGGACTTGAATACTTAATTTTATTTTTGTTTGTGTTGTTCCGGTGATAAGTTGGAATGAACTAGTCGCTTTAATGATTAATGGACGGAAAGAATTATTATATGAATAATTACATAATTTTATAATATTTTCATTATTATGTTTCATAAGTTGAAATGATATATTTTGAGTTTTCATCATAGGAATTATATTATTTGTTTTAATAATATTTGTATCAAATGGTTCAATTGTATCTAATTTATGATCATTATCGATTATTTTGAGATGAATTGTATTATTATCATTTCCAATAAAAGATGAAGAATCATATATTTTACATGATATCATCCCTTGTAATCGATATTTATCTATCAATTTATTTTTTTCAACAGTTTGTAAAGTTTCAGTTATTTCTAATGATTTGATTAAATTGACTTGATTATTTTTTGTCTCAATTATGATTGTTGTGTCGTTCAGGAATGGATCAGAGGAAAACGGCTGAATATCTTCCACAGGAAGGGTAGGAAACAAGGAATACAAAGAAGAACTATTATTATTATTATTATTATTATTATTATTATTATTATTATTATTATTATTTGAATTGACAACTGTAATATCAGATTTATCATTACTTTGAATTGGAAATATTGGGAGAGGACGCGTTAACAGTACTGTTGAAGTATCAATTGCATTTGTTGAACTGGGTATATTTTCTTGTATTTCAAGCAAATCATTATGTAGTGCAATTGTTTTAGTCTGATATTCATCCATAGATTTATTAATTAGCAGATTAGACTCGACCAACAAATCAATATGATTACTGTTGTTGTTATCATGATTATCAACACTTTCCAGAACATCTTTCACAAAATCTCGTCTAGAGGAAGCGGAGATTGTGATGGGGTCTTTGTAAAATAAATAATGCTCCATTGGACTTGACTTAAGTTTAGATTTAAAACGACTCTTTTCTCCTTAAATTAAATGATTATATAAATTATTTGCAAATCATATAATGCTACATGGACAGAACATTACCTAAATTCATAATAATACTATTGCAATTTGATGGGAATTCCCGCTCATACTGAAAAGATAAAGAATGAGACGCTTTGGGAAGTCCAGAACAACTTAATTGAAATAATTGATGAGAATCAGCGATCATACCCCTCAGTGAATTGAAACAAAACAATAATTACAGGTAACAATTGGAAATTAATATTTAAAAATAATAAGTTATAGAAAAAATTTAAAATCAAGAATTGATGATGCTTATACTTCAAATAATAAGTTTATTTTTTTCGAGAGGGTTTTTTTTGTGTGATAGACGAATGAATTCCACTAAACAGTTCATATAATAACTTTTATACCCATACGTATATAAATAAATATTGGGATTGAATAATGTATTAACAAGTCAATAATCAATATCGCTAAGGATAATATCATATATATTGTATTAATCTTCAAAGAGTTTTGATAATTTGTTATTCAATCGCCATCGAAATTGCTTTGAATCTTCGAATCTTAAAATTTAGAAATTGGAAAATAATAATAATTAATTAAAGTATTAATATAACTGGTAAAGAATAGTGCTAATATGTCAAACAATGAGGATATGTACATTGAATCATTGTCCGAGCAAGACTTATCTCAAAATAGTATACAATTTTACAATAACGAAAACAATAAATTGGAAAATATGTATGATGAATCAACAGTAGGAATAGCAATTGAAGACACTAATATTGATAGTGATAACGTAAAATATTTGCCTACAGTGAGCGAATATGATGAACAAGGTAAATTAAGTAAACATACAACATTCTCACTGTTGTTATTTTGGATTTGAAAGCAGTTAAAAATCTTGATCGCAAATAAAGACGTGTAACACGACAGTTATATTTATATTTCTTTTTACAATCATTGATTTATTGTTTTATGGATATAGCTATTCCTCGTATATCAGAAGAAAAGTCAGATGATGTTCGTCGTGATTCTATTGTCGGTTCTAATAATATTCAAGTAGAAATTTCATTACACACGGACATTTATCCACAACTAAAAGAAGATGTTGCAACAAATCACAATTTAATTCCTCAGAGAGAAAGTACGACCAATTCTGAAACTAAGAAAAAGAAACGCAGATCAAGTGGTGGAAATAAGGTGCGATTATCAGAAGAAGGCACTCACGTCGTCGAATTTAAACGTGGAGAGAAAGATAAGAATGTAGTTTTCCAAGCAGCACATCATTTTATGAATATGACGAGAGATATTCGTGGAAGTAGATTTCAGGTTTATTGCTGTTAAGTTTGTTTTTTGTAATACACGACAAAAATAATTAATAATTGTATTTTATGACAGAATTGGACAAAAGCTGAATTAGTTGATTTGCTCATAAGCCTTGGAATTGAAATTAGACGAGAATATAGAATCAAAGCAGGATCACTGAGAGATCGTTTGGATAAGGTATATCCTATTTCAATAGTTTAAAATTAATCTTCCAGCGTATATATGGTGTTCTTTAACATGAGTTATCATTATTATTACTATTATGATTGCTAAAGCTATATGAAACACTTCCAATGCCTGAAAAACCTAAACAACCCAGCTTTGAGGAACTAATTTTACTCAACATAATGGCGAGAAGAATTCAAAATTTATGGATTACATATTATTGCATGAAGAGGATCCGGGAAGAAGAAGCGGCAAGTAATGCTTTAATTAGAAAGTGAGAATAATAACAATTTATGATTTATTTTCATATCATATTTTTATTCGTATATTATATTTATACTAATATAGACTTCAAACCAATCGCAATGAACATTTAGAATCAATCATGGCAAAAACAGATATGGGATTCGCCGGTGGCTTAGGTACAATTATCATTTCATATGCTAATAATAATTGAAAAATATTTTATGCATTATTTTGTAACTTTTTTAATAAATAGAATCAGATGTGAGTAATAAAAGTGACATTGAAAACAATTCTTCTAATCCAACATCAGGTCAAGCTATGTTAGCACTAAGTAGACTGGATGAAGAAGATGATGATGATAATTCAAGTGTTGTGAGTGGTTTCGATTCACATTCTCAATTTGATACGAGTAAACACAATCATAATGATAATGGCGGTCATTCTCCTAGTCGTCCTAAACATATGATAGCACAGAAAAAGAAGAGACGTCAGTTAAATATCTTAGATATCGAATGGACTCCTCCATTATGGTCGATCGCACAAAGCTATGCTGATTATCATAAACCACGAAGAGGTGGTAAAGGTGGAGAAATATTTTCATATTTTGAGACTTCTACTGGTAGGCATTGTTGTTTAGGTTCATTTGGAGAACAATTCGATTTATGGCAAGAAGGTCAAATATCTGAATTTGGATTATATGGATCAGGTGCAACTAATTATTTTAAATTTATGAAATGGTGTTTTTGGCTATTTGCTATTTTAACAATCATATCCTTACCATTGGTTGTGTTGAATCTCTATGGACCATATGAGGCAAACATTGGATTGAAAGGATTAGCGAAGACTACTGCTGGTAATTTAGCACCTTCAATTGCTAATACAACATTAAGTCTTCAGATACCAGGATGCAATACATTTTTGAAAGGCCTTGATTGTAACTTGACTCGAAAATCAATGACATTATTTGTATCATATGTCGATATTGCAATATGTTCAGTCATTATTATTGCATTTATCTGGTTAAAAACATTTGAGACAATTGAAGAAGAAACCCTTAACAAAAATACTGGTAATGTTTATTATATTTAGAATTATTAAACGCAATTATCTTATAAATATAAAATATAATAATAATAAATTTATAATATTTTTATTAACATTATTATAATACCGTTGACTTTGAACAAGAAGATACAACCATCTCATGTATATCTTCAGATTATTGCTGAAGTTAAATTTATAATAATTATGCAATTTGTAATTAGTATTATTTTAATTAATCAAGGACTCAATTTGCATTACATCTATTATTGTTTTTAGTAAATGCGTCTATGTTCACTTTGATGGTGTCTAATATTCCCAACGATTGCACTGAAGAAGAAATATTATATCATTTCTATAATATTCTTGGTTCTGAACATAAGATTTTCAGTGTGTCCATTGCATATGATAATATTTATGAGCTTGATCAATGTCGAGTTAGAGGTGATCTAATTAGAGCAAAGATTAAATTAGTACATGTAAGTTTATTATTTTTGATTTTGAGCAATTTTTATTTCAAAACAATAATAATTTTGATTATAATTATTATGAATAGAAACATCGTTATGATTGTACAGAATTACGCAAATCAAAAGGAGATAAAGCTGATAGATTAATCGAATTAAAAAGAAAAGAGTTTTTATTTAATATGAAATTATTAAATGATAATTTGAAAAATACAGAACAGCTTTTAGAAGAATTAGCAAATCATCCAACGAATGCATTATATGCATATCTTACATTTGATCGTGTGTCAAGTCGAAATTTAGCATTACAAAAATATCGAAAAATCAGTTTTTTTGAGTATTGCTGTGGTGGAGATAGCTTACGGTTAAGAGGTCATTTATTGAAAGTAAAAGAATCATCAGATCCTTCATCTATTATATGGGAGAATCTTGGTTACAGTTGGATAAATCGTATGGGTAGACGTACATTAACAACATTTGCAACATTATTATTAGTTGTTATTTCATTAGCAATAACATTTGGTTCGAAAGTTGTACAAACAAAAGCTTTTAATAATCAAGGTAGAAATCAATATACTGTATGCCCATCATCATTTGATTCATTGACAAAGACAGAGCAACAAGAATATATAACAGAAAATCCAAATGATGTTCATTGTTATTGTAATCAATTCAATGCATTAGCACAAAGCAGAGATCCATATTGCAAACATTATGTGAAACAAAGTATAAACTCACAAATATTACAATATTTTGCATCATTAGTGGTGTTGATGGTTAATGTACTCATAGAATCTACATTAGCAAGGTTTAGTTCATTTGAAAAACATCACACAGAAGATGCAAAAGGAGAAAGTGTATTTTTACGAGTTTTTGCTTTAAAATATATCAATACATGTTGTGTATTTTTTATCAATAATAATAGTACAATTCTTAGTACATTTTTTGGATATCAATATCCTACATCTAAAGAATTCACCTCTGATTGGTTTAATACAATAGGTGTGACAGTTATCCTAGTGCAGATCGGTGATGCCGTGTTTGCACATAGTGATAAAGTATATCAATGGATATTATATGAATGGAAAATGAGATCTGCGAAGAAGAATCCGGAGACAACATTAACACAAGATGATTTAAATCAAATATGTTTAGGACCAAAACTTGAATTTGCATTAAATTATGCTCAATTATTATCAACAATATTTGTATGTTTGACCTTCTCAACAGGCATACCAGTGTTATATATGGTCGCTGCAGGGAATTTTTTATTATTTTATTTTGTTGAAAAATATTTATTCATAAGATTATATCGTACTCCTCCATTATTTAACAGTAGGATTGGACGTCGTTCCAGTTCATTAATATTATTTGCAATTATGATTCATTTGTGTGTTGCTATATGGGTCTTAACGAACAGTGAGATATTCTATTCACCTCATGTTGATCGCAACTATACTAATGATGGGTATAAATTCTTTGGTAACACGATTGGCTCACGTATCACTACAGCATACACACTTCCATTATTTCTTCTACTATGTATTGTTTGTGTGGGTTTGATTGGTCACTTCCTCGTGAGAAGAACATGGGATGGATATGATAAGGTTAAGATTTTAATTGTATTGTTGTATTTATTATATTGTATTATTGGGAAGGTTGTACTTCCTCATGTCCAAATATGAATAAAGAATGGTTTACATCCGAGAAAAACTCGACAAAACCTCGACTTTTGAAACCTCAATTTTTGTGAAGTTTTAGGAAATAGCCCCGAGGTTTGAGACTCAAACTCTGGAATGAGTTTCAAACCTTGGTTTTCAAATCTCCTCTTTCGCGAAACCCGCGGTTTTGGCGAGTTTTTTTTTTGTTATAACAAACTTGAAAACCCAACTATCTCATGGAAGTCTATTGTTTGACAATTTGTCCGGTTTCTACTTGTATAATCATTCTGAGTGAAGGAAGTATTTTATAATACTTGTCTCATCTCATCTCATCAATTGTAATAATCCTTTACTGTATATTATTACAAATGTGATATTTTGTTTTTTATTATTATTTTAATAGCTTATCACAGCATTGTGTGGTTATCGCTGTGCGAAAGACAGTGAAAGTAAAGACATACAAGGAACAGGAGCAAAAGGAATCGTTACTTTCAGTCGAGCATTGCAAAGAAACCTCATAAAAGGTATCACTGATTAATTTTGATCTACCCCATTCTTCTTATCACATTACATAATAATTTATAAAATTAAGCATATTTTATAATTTTGTCACTATCATAATAATAAAAATAACAATAATAATAATAATAATAATAAAAATAATAATAATAATAACAATAAAACATTATTAAAATAACAAGTTATAAGGTATAAGGATATTTTTATTAAGATTTATTTTTCATAATAGGACTTGCGACTTATAATATTCTTCAAAACCCTAAATATAAAGAAGCATTTGCTATAACATGGAAATTTGCATTTGAACACACTCAAGTTAGAAGTGTTCGAAACTTACAGGTAATTATTATCATTATTATATAGTATATTTAGATAATTTCTGTTTAGGACCATTCGATAGCCACAAATCCATTTGTGTTTTAATGATTTGGTTCATTTACTTGCCTCTGTGCAATAACATTATTATTATTATTATTGTTATTATTATTAATTCTTTTTCTATTATTATAATAGTATCATGCTCATCAATCTGAGGAAGAAAGTGATGCTTCTAAAGCTGAGGTAATAATAATTATTATAATATCCATAATCCTATTATAATTATTATAATTGATTCATGTTTATGTTAGGTGATGCAACGGAATGCCTTACTAGCTTCTTCATTTAAAGCCAGTAGTAAGCCCCCAATCAATTTTAATTCTATCAAAACATCACGAGTACTCAAAAATAATCACAATAATAATAATAATTCCAATCGTAAAAATAATGAAGAATCAGTCCGAAGCACGTCTAATCGATCTAATCGTTCATCAAATGATATCGAATTATCATTTAAGAAGTCATCTGTTTCTTCATCAAAATCAACTACAAACAAAACACAAAAATCTTCTCATACGAATTCTATGGCTCCTACTGCTTCTACTGTCAGATATTCTTCAGTCATGGAAGAAGATGAAGAGAATTATGATATGGAAGAACCAAAAACAAATCAACAACCTAAACGAAGAGCGAATTATACTTAATAATAATAACAATAATAATAATAATAATAATAACAATAATAATAATATTAATAATAATAATAATAATAATAATAATAATAATAACAATAATAATAACAATAATAACAATAATAATAATAATAATA
>VKHH01007270.1:0-11643 GCA_015144975.1 Epipyxis sp. PR26KG | reverse complement strand
TACGGTGCCAATGGCACATCAAATTTTTTTGAGTTTAGAAGACCGTTTATACTTTATGCTTTTAAGAAGTATAAAGACATGGCAAGGACTTTCGATGAAGATTCAGAAGGCCTTTACTTCCCATCCAAAAATGCTAAAAAGACCATTGATTCCAGATCTTGATCAAAATGGAAATCAAAGACTGGATGATCATGGTGATCCCATCATGATAGAAGATATGTCTGAAGGGATAGACTTAAATCCACTATCCGAAGCAAACGACCCTTTCGGAATGGCACGTATGGCTCTGAACGAACAAGTTAAAAATTACCATAAAGTAGTTTTCAGATATAAAGAAGACTACTACAAAGTAACTTTTTCCTATATACTGTAATATGACCATGAATTTTCCAACAATAACCTATAATAGCTAGCTAAGCAAGAAGATGACATGGATCCGGTTGATCTGCAATAAAATAGAAGCATCAGAACTTGTCTTGTAGAAAAGTTGTATTTGAACTATTATCGATAATTCGCGATGATTGTTTGAAGCTCTGAGGTCATCGATACTGACCTAGTTGTTAGCTTATGAAAGAAATCATATTTCCATCATCAAAAGTTAGCATAAAATTGATAGATAATAATCCAAATTAAAGCGCAGTTCGTTTTTGCTTAAATGTTACTTAACATGAATCCATCTAAGCGAGGAGGTATCAAGAACATCATCATGTCGTCTGGATTGGTTGCAAGACGGAGGAGGTGCTTGATAACAAATTTAAGTGACTTCTTCGATGACGAGAATACTTCCATCGATTGGTCCTTCATAGAGCAAAGAAATCAGAGCTAAATAATGAACACATATAATGATGATGCATAAGCTAGTAAAAGTAAAAGTCAAGAATAATGCTTTCAACAAATAAATGCTACTTATTATAATTATTTCCAATTCAATCCACAAAACATCAGCGAATAATTATTATGTTTTTCTGTTCAAATAGTTCAGACATAATTATTATCCGCTTGGCAACAAGCATCAAATCAAAGGGATACCTTAACAGAAAAAATGACATCTTTGTCTGAAGAACTACTCTGCTCGCTCGCAATTGAATCGAATAACATTTCATAATTAAGTCTTATTTCGGATGCCCCGTCATGCTGTGGCTCACGTTACATGACAGTAGTGAAGAATTGTGTTTTTTGAAGAAATGGCAGTTGATGAGTTGATGAAACTTATTATATAGGAACAGAACATTAAAATCTATATTGTAATAGAAAGTGCATTATTAGTAGTAGTCTCATCAAGCAGGAACTACCTACTACATAATATTAGGTAGTAAAATTTCACGATCGCAAAATACCACCTGATAATAGTTTTATTGTATGATCTTCAACATGCAACAACTTGCATGTTACTCGCTGCTGGTATTATTAGTAAGTTTTTTATTTTTTAATCATAAATGAGATAAATAATAGGAAATACTACCGTAGTAGTAGTAGTAGTTTCTTGTACAGGGAAAATATGATGCATGTTGTTGTATATATTATAATAACTTTACAAGGAGGATTATTACAATACATCATTAATCATTTTTATCAGTAAGTCGTATTTTATTTTCTCTAGTAGAGCTAATTGGATAATGGCTCATCATGTTATCTGTTGGTGGTGGTGCTTACATTGCTGAACAATAAAACTAGTTGCAGTCTTGTTACATTTCTTCGTACAACGAAGGAGGACGGAGTTCTTCAGAAGTAACATTTACTGTAAGGCCAACAAGCAACAAGGTGCTTATTATTATAATAAGTAACTAATTTTTAATTTTATTGGTGGTGATGAGTTGTTGACTTCTTCGTTAATCACGCAACTATTGAGCTGTTCCTGTTGTTGTTTTGTTGTTGTTGTTGTTGCTAGCTAACGACTGTTATTGTTGTTGTGTGAGAAACGAATAAAAATTATTATTACAAATGAAATTAATAGTAGATAACATTATTTTACAACAAATAATGATTAATAGTTTTCTTAGTTTCTTTTATATATATTATATTAATAGTAGTTGTAGTAGTTGCTCGTGTTCTTGATTTATTTTATTCTTTTGTTTTTTACTTTTTTGCTTTTTTTATTTCTGGCTATTATTATAAATAATGCTGTTGTAATTACTAATGCTTTTTGATATTAATTCATTCAAATAATAATCATCATTAATAACAAAATATTATTATAAAGTTATTGAAGATGATGATGATGAAATAATACTGATGACTTAGATTATAATTGTCGTATTATTATTGTAAAATAATAATTATAATTATTATCACCTCTAATAACCATGACACAAGGCCTGATACTTTACTTTTACCGGTATAATATTATCGCTTTCAAAAAAAATGAATCAATGAATAACTTAATGAATGGATTGTACAGTCCCAAATCCCCATAAGATACCATCTGCAGGGTGGGGAAACTTCACAACCACAAATGCGAAACCCCTATGCACATGCATGTTCACTTTATAACTTATCTTTAGCTTGTCTAATTGCTATTAAGTAAAAGCCTTTACTCTTGTTGAACACCTGTTTGCAAGAGTATAGGATGAACTATATTTAAATATCATGGTCTAGATTTGCCGCGTAGCGGCACTAAAAGTTGTTCCGCTATAAGATGATAAGATGGTCAAGATTTGCCAACCGGAATTAATTCAATGAAAAACTTAATGAATGGATGAACTACTGTATAAATGGTCAAGATTTGCCGCGTAGCGGCGCTAAAAGTTGTTCTTGATCAATTATTAACAAAATACCAGTATCCCGTAACTCACTTGAAGTGAACTGCGAGCAGTTATCCATTTCGTTTGAATTAATGAATGAATTTCTACAACATAATTGGATCACCAGTTATTATTACACTCTATTCTAGTTATTTTTGAGTTATTGACTCGCTTGGATCTCGACCTAAGGTCTCGATTTAACTCGAAAATAACTCAAAAATAACTCAAACACGGGTGTAATAATAACTGTTGATTTCACAATAAGTTTTTTTTGTTTTTTATTTTTTGCAATAATTTAATTTATATTTATGTATAAGTTGGATAGATAAATGTCTCGGGAATTTAATGATTTCACACTATAGTTTATACATATTCAAATGGATTATAGCAAAAATTGCAGTTATCTGATGTCTAATGAACAATCATATTACTATCGGATATTTTTGTAGACAGAATAATTGTGAAAAAAAACGTTTGTGAAACTGCTCGCAGTTCCAGCCTTTTGTGAAATTGAGTGTCAACAATCAGATACGGATAAGAGGATTTATAAGATATAAAACACAACAAATGATCTAAGCTTGGAAAAGATGCGGTGACCCAAAATCCAAAATCCCAACAGTATAATATATATATGTATAATATATAATATATTCAATAATATCCTGGATATTGCCTATACAATGTACAATAGCATCTTATACTGGAGAAAAAATGTTACAAAAAGAGAAAAAGAGCTTACTAATATATCACTGTATTATTAAAATAATTAATTTTTGATATACTGTTAAATATCACTTTTTAAATATTTTAAAAAAAATAATTGCTTGCTTTTACAAAATTCGATTTGGACTGAAACATGGTAATTTGGTTATTTTTTCATTAATATTTTACAATATTTATCTGAACTATATATTTAATAACTATAGCTTGCTGGAATTTCGGCAGTAAAACTTCGTCGATCTTCGCATCTCGCTGCTGCAAAACGGGAAGAGCACCAACAAAATTTTATGGCACCAAACGCATTAATAGAAAAGAATCGTTTTGATGAATTCTGCTCAACTGTTACTGAAGTTATGCGATTGAGAAAGGGTGGAAAATTAAGATATGCTTCTAATAATAAATCAGATGCAAGCACAGAGGTTGAAGAAGCAACAAATAAATCTTTGTTGGCACTGAATTTGATTCAGGCACGAAATGTGAAGGTGATATAATTACTGTTAAAATTGTACGCTATCGATTTAATAGCATGATTTTTATATTTTAATTTAGAATCAATCATGGATTATTCCCCCATATCATCCTGCTAAGATTGTATGGGATATAATTGTGGCATTCTTTGTCGTTTACTCCATGATTGTTGTCCCATGGAAAGTTGCAACCAATTATGAAACAAAAGATGGCATAATTCTTTATGTTTTAGATCAAGTAACCATCGGGATATTTGGCTTAGATATTATTTTTAATTTTCGAACAGCATACATGGATGAAAAGAATGATATTTTGATTACAAGCTGGAGAAAAATAGCAAGGAACTACATCTCATTTTGGTTTTGGTTGGATATCATTTCCACAATTCCATTCTCTTCAATCGCAACATCTCTTCATGGGAATCGATCTGTTGTTGATTTTCTCAGACAGTTACGAATTCTTCGTGTTTTAAGATTGTATAAACTTTTCAATTCAACAACTTTTTATAAAGGTCTTGATAAAATGAGCATAGATCCACTTTTGGTCAATTTGGCATTTTTGCTAATTGAAATAGGATATTTTGCTCATTTAGTTGCTTGTTTGTGGCTGTGGCTTGGTCATAGAGGTGCGATGTCACGTGAAAAACTTAATTCTGAGACTGATCCTTATCCAGTTGAATATACTTGGTTAATGGTTTTTCAAGGTGAAAATCAGTTTTTAATCGATTCTTCCTTTATTGAGCAATATATTACTGCGATCTACTGGACTATTATCACAATGCTTACTATCGGATTCGGAGACATTCATGCAACAAATAATGCCGAGAGAATTTTTTCTATTTTTACAATGCTTTCCGGAGGTAACTCATTTTAATGATAATTTTTTATGAATAATCACATCGTATTGATGTGAGTTAATTTTTAACTATCATTAGGTGTCATTTTTGGTGCCTTGATTTCACAAGTAACTAAGTTATTAGAAAATAGAAATCCTCAAGCTCGAGCAATGAAAGAAAAACTGGATGAATTACGATCCTATTTGGACGGTTTTGATATTCCTTTTGATTTAAAAATCAGAGCAAAGGTATGCTTGATATACTATTAATATTAACGAGTTTATGAGAGCTTTTTCTTTAATCATCAAGTATGCATGATATAAAGTTAATTCTAATCATTCATTTCATTATTATGACAGAGTTCCTATGAGTATTTTCTAACAAAAAAGTCATCTTTAACAGAGTCTGAAGTATTTAATCAGTTGCCAAAAAAGATGTTAATGAAATTGGTCTTTAAACTGTATAAAGATGATATTGAATTGATCAGTTTATTCAAAACAGCAGACAAAGATTTCGTCTTGCCGTTAATCATCAACTCACGTCCAATGGAGGCAAATAAAAGAGAAATCATAGTAAATTATGGTGATGTGTGTAGTGACATCTTTTTCATTACATCTGGTATTGTTCGATTATTTACACATGATGGCATACATAAGATTATAGTTGGTTATGCGAAAGAAGGGAATTTCTTTGGTGATATTGAATATCATAAGAATTGTTTAGCAGTTGTATCATATGAAGCCGCATCGAATTGTCATATTCTTGCTGTATCATATCAAACAATAAATAATGCTATTCTTGAGAGTTCAGAAGAAGGATATAAATTTCAAAACGATTTGAAATTACGATATGACAATTATTTAAAAGTTCTTCGTTCTGGCGTTGTATCACGTGACCCTGTTGCATCGAATGAAATCAGTGTAAGCGAGAAAGGTAGTTTGCATGTAGCATCAATACATAGGAACAATCGCTTGAAACCACGAAAAAGAAGAAGCGGATTAATAATTAATTTGCGTAGTAGTTCCTTATCAGACTCATCCAAACATATTACACCGCATTCGGAAAGAAAAAATCATAAATTATTATTGTTAAACGGTAAGTCATTTTTAGCGGCGGAAGGGAGCGTTCACTTTTTTCAGTTACACCGCAATATTGAAGATGATGATAATGATAATAATGATCCGATTGATGGGTTAGGTCTTTATGAAAATGATATAAGTAAATGCCATCCCGTGATTATCTTAAACGATAGTCGAAGTTATACAAGCCAACCAGAGACTATACTGGAGGAACTATCCATTCAAGATATGAGAGAGATGTGGCTAATTCATCCTCGTGATGAATACAAAGTGTGTTGGGATCTCCTAATTACTCTTGTTATTGTGATCACAGTCCTTCTGTTACCAGTTGAAATCGTGTTTGCAAAAGCACAGACACAGGAATCAAAGAAATTTAATATCATATTAACTGTTTTCTTTTTGATTGATACAGCACTCAATTTTCGTACTGGATATTATGACCCAGTAGCTCATCGTATGGTCATGGTACCTAAGATGATTGCACTTAAATATCTTAAAAAATGGTTCATTTTCGACATTTTGGCATGTATTCCTTTTGGTGAGTTTAAATGGCATGGTTTTGAATCATTGAAGTTATTGCGAGTATTGCGTTTGTTGCGATTATTAAGATTAGTTGAAACTGTTGTATTTGTTCGTTTCATCCGTAAATTTGAAGATGCAACAGGATTAAGTGGGAAAATATTTGAAATATTGAAAATAATTTTTGAAGTTTTCTTAGTAGCTCATCTCACAGCATGTGTTATATGGGGATTGTCACACAACTTCCAATCAACCCATCATTGGTATGATAAAGGTGTGACGATTGGTACAAATCCTTTAGATGAAACTCTTTTCCCAACAGATTACCAAAGCATAATAACAGAAGGGTTTCAAAACAAAGTCTTATCTTCACAATATTTAGTGACATTATATTTGACCTTCACGACTCTAACTACCGTTGGATATGGTGACATTGTTCCTACTAATACTAATGAACGTATACTCATATTATTTGTAGCTATAGTTGGAGCTTCTACTTTTGGTTATATAATTTCTAATGTTTCGTCACTAATGGATCAAGTGAATATGATAAAAACACAGTCAAATACGAAGATTTCAGTCATTTTCCAGTATTTAAAAGAGAAGAAATGTCCGAAAGAATTTTCTAATTACATTATTGATCATTTCAAACAATTATATAAAGATTCTTCATCATCAGCATTTGATCAAATGGAAATCTTAGCAAGATTTCCACCTAATATCAGAAATCAAATATTATTTCACCAATACAAAAATAAAATGGCAATTATTTGTATTTTTAATTATATTGATAATCAAAGTGTTTGTTTGTATCTATTCAAACTAATGGATGTGGCTTATTTTGGACCAGGTGATTGGGTAATAAAGCAACATGAAGAATCATTAGGTGTATCATTTGTTGTGTCTGGTGCATTACGATCATATAAACGTTTGTCAAAAACAAAAAACAAAAATCAACATAAATCAAATAGTTTGAAAAGAAAGCAATCGTTATTTCTTGGGGTATTACGTGAAACTAGTGTATTAAAAATGTTTGGTTCAAATAAAATCTCAAAAGTGAAATCAACTACATCGAATGGAATCGATGAAATGGAGCCTTATTTAATTGATGATTTAGAAGCTAATTTGTATGAAGATGCTATTAGAAGTAAAACTCGTGTGGAGGAATATAATATAAATATGCCATGGAATATCATACCAGAACAAATTCGATTGCCAAATTATGATTATTTTAACATGTTTTCAAGTTCTAATCGTCGTGGGACAGAAAAAATAATAGCTGATTACGGTGTTAAAGATGAGTTTAATAAGTATAATAATGATGATAAAAATAATGACAATAATAAAATACAAGTTGGAAAGGATGAAAGCTCTGAATTGAACAAATCTCATTCATCAAAAAATAATAATAATAATAACAAAACACAAAATATGAATTTAAGTGATCGTAGCTCTAAATTTAAGAAATCTCATTCATTGGGTAGTGATAATTACAGTAGTAAAACACAATATGGAACGGATAGTGTTGGTAGCTCTAACTTTAAGAAATCTTATTCATCAAACAGTAATAGAACACAAAATGGAAATTATGGTAGTGATCGTAACGCTAAATTTAAGAAATTTCATTCATTAAATTCATTTAATTCTTTGAATTTATCTCAAGTATTTTCACATCATAAACCACAAACATTCTCTGAACTGTCTGTTAGTGATATGTTAAAAAGAAAAGATTTGCAATATTTAAGTGATTTATATCCTGGCACATTCTTTGGTCATGTTGATATGAAAGAGAAAAAAACTGTTAATACTGCATCTGTACGAGCTTTAATGTTTAGTTCGGTTTACACTCTCAATAGAGCTGATATTCGAAAGATTATTCGTACAGAACCTGCGGTGGGCTTATTATTACAAAATTCTTTAGCATTAGCGTCATTGCAACAACTAGATAATGTTGGTAAACCTACTATGAGACAATTAAGATCAATATTTGTACGTGAACAAGTTCATGATTTGAAGAATAAATTGGAAAAACGAAATTTGGATAGAAAATTAGATTACCAAAGGTTTTTGGATAAGCATGCTCTTGAAATGAATTATGCTCTAAATTCTCCAGCGAAACCCCAACCAATGAAACATATGACATTACAAGAATTATCGCAAATCTTCGAAAAGCAAAATGGTCATATTTTACAAGCTGCTAGACATTCTTTATCGCAAGAAGATGAAAGCATAGGACTGCATTCCCCTTCACGTGAGAAATCAGAAATAAAACTGAATAATAACAATAATACTAATAATAATATTATTAAAATGGATAATTTATATTGCAATGATAATGATGCTATAAAGGATAATGATGATTGCAAAAGTAGTGATGATAGTGATAATGGACTTATCCTTCCATACGATGTTGATAAGGATATTTTTGATATGAAGAAAACACCATCCCTTCTAGCAACAACGAAGAGTATCCATCAAATTGATATCTCTGATTATAGTGCTAACTCGAATGATAATACAACCGTGTACCCAATATTTCAAGCCAATCAACATAGCAATAGTTTTATTAAAACAAATGATGAAAATGATTGTAACCATAATAATAGTAATCCCTCTAATAATATAATTGATAATAATAATAATAATGAAACGGTTCATAATATTAAAAAGATTTCATCTGGTAAGAAGGTGGAAATAGATGTTGACCTGACAACATCAAGCAAGCAAGCCCACCAACATCAGCAAGAGTCACCTCCAACATCATATTTGACAGGTTATTGGACGAATAACAATTCTACAGAAGAGAAAATATCAAAATTATCAAAATTATTGAAAATAATGGAAAAAGAAAATGCGTTTGATTCAGATGATGAAAGTAAAGAAAGCCAACGGATGAAAAGTAGTTATTTTTCACTTCTACCAATTAGTCGTAAACGTTCAATATTTGGGAAATCATCATCTTTTTTCTTGCAAAATAATTTTATTATTCAAAATATGATTTCATCACATTCAAAACTTTCCACCACGAGTTATGATTCCAATAATATTGAAGCATTCTCGATTAGAAAAACACCTTCTTGCTCTGATTTAGATATTATTTTTGAGAAATATTTAAATCATAATAATCATTACCATCGTGATAGCAGTCATGAGAAGTATCAAATGATTTCTCACAATAATAATGAAAATAAAGTTGATGTTATTCAAACTTATCCTGGTTTGAATAAAGATGATCTTATTCACAAACATCAGGATAATAGAAGTAAAAGCTATAACAAATCTGACATCACTAGACTTGCTCCTCGAGCAGGTGCTCAACAGCATGATCCTAAATCAGATCCTTTTGCAAAAAAACAGCAAACCCGACCAAGAAGGTTGAGCTATCCTTCCATCGAAGTTGAAGATTGGAGAGAGTTTCTAATTGAACAACCGATGTTTTAATGGTTGATTATAGCTATGAAATAACTTGTTGAGCTATGGCAAAAATATAATGTTATCATATAAACGATAATGGCATACAGCTAATAATAATAGTAAGAATAATAGCAACAAAAATAATAACAACAACTAGAATTATAATAATTATAATAAATAATAATGAGCGTTATTGTGTGATTAGCATTATTGAGTATACCATCTTAAATGCTGTTATCATAACTGAAAACGAGAAAGAACTTTTTGATTTGCATTGATTAAATCGATGCAAACACTCTATTTTTATCGCATATTTATATTTATAATCCAGCTACTGTATTGTATATAAATTATTATATTGATAATATATCTTAAATTTGAACAAGATTGATATAAAAGTAAAAATTCCGCAGCATCAGTCAATAGTTGCAGCAATCTATATGTTTTTTTGATGAGAAGCAACATAATAAGATATGAGAGTCTGCTGTATCTTTATTATTAAAAATACAGTATTGCTATTATTTTTTATGTTATACTATACTATTATATTACTGTTATTATCATCATTTATTATTCTTTTCTAATATTTTCGTTATAAATAATGTATATATTAGTTAATAAGCTTAATAGTGTTATTCATGTTATTCGAGGCCCAGCACAAGTTTTATTTTGTTGTTTGCTCTAACTAAAATCCAAAGTGATCATTATTTTCTATTTTATCGTTATACTATTATATAAGTTCTATATTATTATTTAAAAAAATAAAGATTGATTAACCGTTAATTAACAAGTGAAGTGTTGTGCTAATTATTCTTTTTCGTTTTTTATTAATTATTTGGTTTAAAATATATCATTTGAATCTCTTATTAATCAAACGTGAAGAAGGAATTTGTGAACTTGAAGTGTATTTGATAATAAAATATGAAATATTACTAGGGGGTGAATCAGTTTAAGGAAATATAAATATAATAATTATAAAGTATGAGATAGACATCATTTGGATTTCTGGTTTAAGATAATACATGATCAATGCTTTCATTTCTCTCCTATCATGGGATAACAGGTATTATACAGCATTCATAATCAAACTGCTTCGATAATAAGCATCACGACATCACGCTCTAGACTAAAACTCTAAAACTAAATTAAGCAACTCATAATATCATTAATTATTTTACATTTAAAACTACTATTTTTGTGTATATTTGGATTTTCAAAATAAATCAATTATTAAAATCGAGTAAAAAATCATATTATTACCAAGCTCCTATTGAATCAAATCAGTGTCTATTTTTTCCACGCACTATGGCGTTTGCTATTCCAAGTCGGTTTTGAAGTGTTGCTTCCAGTGATGAGCTTGGTTGGTTTGATCCGGCAATACCAACCAAGATAGTCTACATAAAACATTATTAAATACCGTATAAATAACTAATTATAAATATTTTGATAAGTTCTCATGTTAGTCCTTACATCTATCTATATCCTCAATCACGGATAATTCATCCTTTGTGATTGTTAGTGGAGGGACTTCGATATTCGGTTGATACAATTTACCTACAAACACAATGTGTAGATGTGTAAGCACAAACAAACAAACAAACACGCTTATTGTTTTATATTTAAAAATGATCTAGTATTAATTTTCAATCATTAAGTTTTAACACATTAACATTGAATGTTAATATTGATCTTATTAATAAATTATTTTTACTTCTTATCTTGGATTTATTAAAAATCAGTACGGTAACAAAACGAACTCTTCAGCTAACAGAAAAGTATCAGAAAAGATAGTCTACTTTATGATTTATCCAGTTCAGAATAACTAAAGGTAAACTTGACAATACAAACTAAAATGTACTAAAAGACC
>VKHH01007269.1:0-11676 GCA_015144975.1 Epipyxis sp. PR26KG | reverse complement strand
CTAAGCATTAAGAAACTAAATTGGTTAGTAATAATACAGGATACCACTGTAGTTTAATTTAGTTTACCTTAACAATTAATGAATTGAATGGAAAAAATCTCTTTTTTTCTTTTTTTAATCTCTTCTTATGACATGACACAAAATATTCTTGCTTTTTTAATTTATAAAAACTATAATAAATTTACTTTTAAAATAATTAGAGAAACTATTTTATATATTATATTGTCAAAAATGAAAATTGTTGATTAGAATTTATTGTATAAGCTATTCATTAGGTTAAGATTGGAAAAAAAAATTGATAATAATATTTTTAAAAACACAAACACATAATTCGTTAATCAATTATTTAATTTGTTAAATTAATAATTCAATTTACAGTATTTTGTATATGTTGGAACATATGTAGGGGAATAAAAATGATATGAAATTTATTATTTTAAAAAACATAATAATTTAATTCAAATAATCATCACTTTGTGAATACTCATTACCAAATCGATTATTATTATAATTATTATTGTTATTATTATTGTTATTATTATTGTTATTATTATTATTGTTCTCATCATGTGATATTATATTTCTTAATGGACGGAATTTAATTCCTTGTTTTGATTTTCCTCTTTTTAATCGAACCCAAAATTCATCACCATCTAAAGCTCTTAAAAAGAAAAATGATTTCCGTAAAAATGATTTACGAATACCAGAAATAATAAATACTCCTGAATAAATACCTTCATCGATCTCAATCTAAAATAAACATAAAATAACTTTTTAAATACTTGATTATTAATTTTAAACAGTTCATCAAATATTTCATACTTATATAATGTAAAAATTCATAAGGTATGAACTATGGAATTTATTTTTATCATTATTATTATTATTATTTTATTATATTATTATTATTATTTTATTATTATTATTACTGTTATTTTTATTATTATTTACCTGCCAGCCTAGTAAGATCGAAGGATTTTGTGCAGCATCATTCAATAACAATTTCCTCTCATCCGGTCCAATACTATAATGATCATAAATAACCAACATTTCTGTTGTAATAATACTTAATTCCGTGAGACTATTCACACAATATGGAGTAATGGATGAAGAAATTAACGCTTTGCCATTTGATATATATTTTGATTTATTCGGAAGAGCATTTTCAAATTCAACAATTCCATTTTCTTCGTTATTATTATCATCTTCATCATCATCTTTCTCTTCAATTTGTTGTAAAGATTGAAAAAAAGATGCTCCATTTGAACTATTTGGTATATTTTCAGGTAATGGTTTTGTAGGAAATGTATTAAATTGATTGTTATTATTATTATTATTATCATTATTATTATTAGAAGTTGTTGTTGTATTCTTAGGATCAATGAAAAAATTACCAACAAAATTATTATTGTCATTATTATTAATGTTATTATTATTGTTATAGATATTATTATTAATTATATTATTTTTATGATTATTATGGTCTATTTTTCTTGGAACGGTTCTTCCGATTGGTTCAAAATCAGTAAATATTTTTAATGATCTTCTAAACATAACTCGTTCTTCTCCTTGATATGTTTTTTGTATAAATTGTGCTAATAATTCTTTTTTAAATGCTACATTATCAGCTAATTGAAATGATAAAGTTTCTTCTAAGAAATTAATTACACTTTTTTCTTCTTGTAGTTTCACTCCACGTGCAATCCATAAGTCCCATTGACTACCTATAACATATTAAAATAATAAAATTAAAAAAACTATAAAAAAATAAAATAATATTATTAATTAATTATTATTTATATACATAAAATTATTTTTCTCTGAAAAAAACAATTTGAATCTCAAAACAAACAAGTTATTATATTAATTTATTGAAGTTATATACATTATTTTTTATCAACAATTTTAAAATAATTTTCTTACCTATATTTATATAAGCAATACTATTTTCTTTTAACAATGTTGAAGGAAAATTCACTCTTGGTACTTTTCCATGTGTATCTGGATGTGCAAAGGAGAATTCTTCAAAATCATGAGTGAAAATGTTTGGATTTGTTTTATTTGATACAATTGATGTGATTAATCCAACTGATATAGAACCATTAGTGATAGCATTGCTACGTTCACGAACAGATAATTTTGATGTATATGTATGAGAATCACTCCATAACAAATCCAAAGCAACTTGTAAATATTGAGGAATTTCTAAACCTTCTTTTATTATTGGTATTTCAATGGTATGCTTTTTATGATAATCGATTCTCATTACTTTTATTCCTAACTCGCGTAATAAATCGGAGTCTTCTGTACTAGCCATGCTCCCTGCATAAGAATAAAAATAATATAATAAAAGTAAAAAATACTAAGTTGTTAACGCATATAATTCAGGTTCAATTAAACAATAATGAATGGTTCTATAATCTATATTGGCAATAACTGCTATTATATTCTGACAGGAAGTCAGTTGGTATAAGTCTACTTTAAGTACTGTTTAAAATAAGATAAGACTATATATATAAGATCTACATAAAATCATAAGATATAACGAATAAGTCTGAACAACAATATTCTTTAAAAATTGTAAGATACAATTTATGATCCAAATGAACATAATATATATTTTATTACTACTATTTATTGATTTTTACCAATCCATCCTATAACTTCTTTTTCATCGTCCTTAGTTAACAAAAAGCAACCATTAGAATTTAACGATTTGATATCAACAGCTTGACGCTGTACAGTTTGATGATAAATTCGATAAATATTCGTTCCATTCATCTGTTGATTGCTTTCTAACTTTCACACACTGTTTATAGTTTCTGTATTACAACTTTTGGTTCAAAATAAGAATAGTTTTCCTATTTATATAATTTATTATAAAACAAACTGTTGAGTTTAAATTAAGTAATGAACAACAAAAAGTAATCCATTCAATACTATTACATATTTTATAGACTTAATTCTAATCCAGTTGTTTCTTCCTATTAGAGACCCTATTTAATCTTTTTTGTGTTATTTTATTTTGTACTGTATGATCCTATTTTTGTGAGAGTATTTTTAAAAAAATCAAAAAAGATCAATAAAAATTTATGTATATTGGTATTGCATAGAATTTGGATAATTATCAGAGGTAAGATAATAATCTAACTTAAACCAGTGAATATCATATAATTATGAGTAAAAATTGCAGTATTGGGTCTTTATTGAATATCCCTCGAAATATTTTTATAAACATTTTCTTAGTTTATTAATGATGCTAAAATTTGTTAAGTTAACAGATTACAGTACATTACTAAAAGACGCGGTGGTTAAATTTCAAATGTAATTATGTTCTGAAAGTTCAAATTTAATTATTGTAACAAGTTTGTTGGGTTTTTGCGTGGTAAGGATTTTAAAATGTTTTAGGAAAAGAATCGTTATTATTTTGTGGTTTTCAACTCATATTGTAACAAATAAATATCATTTATTAAGGGTAATTAAATTGAAACTTGTGCAATTAATTAACTATTTAAAAAGTTGTTAATGATGCATAATATACTGATGAATTATCAATGTGAGCAACGATCATTATCATTTAGATTAAGTTCACATAAATTATTCCATGTTTTCTTTTTCAACTATTGCAAAATAGGAATTACACAATTATGCACATTGACACGAATCTTCTTTCTTTCTCAATTATATCCCGACATCCTTTACGTTTTCGAACAATTTCAATTGCAGCAGTCACTTCACCTAATAGAGACTCATCAATCCCTTCCAATTCTTTTATTTGAGACATTACTGCTGCTGCGTTATTTGCTATATATGCTAAACATTGTTCTTTGAGTTGCACTGCTGAATAAGTATCTGCCATTTTAAGTAAGTTAATCACTGTATCATTACTTATTTTCTTTGAGTAATATGTTTCGCATATTGTAATTAGTCCTTCAACCTGATATTGCTTAGCTGCATCAAGAAGTAAATCACCTTTTGCTTCAAGAATTTTTTCGTCGGTACACGAATCTGTGTACATGAAGTGAAGCATTTCCCTTATAATATTTGGTTCAATTTCTGGAATAATAATATCTTTTGAAATGGACTCGACCATTTTATTCGAAAGCATAGCAGCAAACACTGGAGATCGTGCAATTAATATACTTTGATGTACGTATATCTTTTCTTGCTCTTCTCCTACAGTGATGGAGATATCTGATGATTCTTGCTTGTCATATATACTGAGTAGACAGCTGCTAAGTGTTTTACATTTTGATGATGTATCAGACAAGTTCATTACAGTTGAGTTTAACTCTCCAAACACAGTTATTTCTACTTTAAAAGTGACAGCATCATTTGCGCAAAATCCATAATCGGACGAATTTAGCATTGCTTGTAACATAAATTTGTCTCGTCCCCATCCATCAACCTATTATATACATTTCATAAGAAATTGTGGATAACAGCAGTGAATATTCCGTATGAAATTACCTGAACTCCTTTAGGTTCAAATGTCCTTATTCCTGATGAAGCGAACATTTCATCAGATCCTCCGCTTATTTGATTCAACACGAACAATCTGTAGCTTGCTCGAGCAACTTTGGTTGATTTACTTGCAAGATAATAAGACACGTAACCTTTGTGAGCCTCTAAACTCCCCCCTGGAAATATTCTTAATTGCCATTGATGCCCACATAAGATGAATTCTGGGCTTTCAACTGATTCACCAACACGAGTTGATAAACCGCTGTATCCTTCAATGCGAAATCGATAACTTCCGCATTGCTTCATTACCCTAGATACATCAGTCCGTTCATTTGCTTCAATCTGTTCCATAATTAATTTATGATGCTGATCTTGTTTTGTATTTTAAATTTTAAAAAAATCAAATGTATACAACAAACTTTTGAACTGATAGTGTTGCTTCAACTTGCCATAAAGCAGTATCTTTCACAGACAACACGGGTTTTAGAAGATCTCCGGTGCTGCTTCTGGAAAAGTTCAATACAGACAAATATTGCAATAATAAATGTAACTAACTGCCATTGTTTACGACAATTCTGTTGTTCTTGATTAACATAAAATTAATTCATTCATATTTCAACTGTTTTTTTTTTTAATATTTTTGATTCATATCAAGTTTTAGATCAAAACGTAAGTTACTTATCTTTTCGGGAATATATGTGAGTTACGAATTATACTGTATCTTGCAGGCAGGGCTCCGGTTAATTAAAATCCGCCATCATTTAAAAAAATTCCGGGAAGTAATAATTCAATATTCAGAACAATGAAATATTGAAATTATTCCAGACATCATTTTTAACAGCACTATTCCGTATTCCAGAACAAACTGGTGATCGATTTTTATTCACTGCATTCCAAACCACAGTGACTGTTTACTGTACAACTTGTATCGTGTATTCCTCTATCGCTGTATCGTTGTATCGTGTATCGTGTATGTATAGTGTACCACAGTAGTGCATAACTAAAGTCTCGGTGTACTTCTTCGCTCAGTAATAATATACGGTAGTCCTTGTAGTTTGTACTGTAAGAGATATGTATGTTTCATCTTACCATGCGGTTGGCATTTTATGGTTTCTTTTAGTACCAATTGTTGGCTCCATAATACCATATTCTTTTTCTTCTTTTGAAACGTTGCAACATTTCTTAACAGGCTATGCAGGTATTTGAAAATTCCTGAAATTTCAGCTCTTTAATTTGAAATATATATTTACTGTACAGTTTATCCTTCGTCGTCAACTATTGATATGTTGATGAATATATTTGTATTTCAATCAAGGTGGAATACTTCTTGGTTTTGGTTTGCTGCATTCAATTCCTGACGCCATTGAAGGTGTTCCTGCAATTCAATCCATTAATGAGGGTTATCCAATTGCCACATTATTGATTGGATGTACAGTCTTGCTGCTATTGTTTGTGACAAATTTCGTTCCATTTTGTGCAATCTGGATTATTGATAACTATCTCAAGTCGGAAAAACTCACTCAAAGTATGGTATCAGTGCTTTCATTTTGGCCTGGATTAATGATTCATGGTATATTCGAAGGATTGGCATGGGGAATCGGTAGTGGTACCAGTGGTGATTGGATTACTTTAACAGTTTTATTTTTACACAAGTGTGTGGAGTTTAATGCGTTAGGTTCAATTATGATGCAGGCAAAATTTACACCAGTAACATTTTGGATCTCTTCAATCTTATGCGAATTGCCTTGTGTAATCGCTTTTATTGTTGCGTGGCGTGCTACTCTAAGTAATAGAGATAATATTGAAGGTTATTTTGCAGCATTTGCTGCTGGTACTTTTTTATATTTATCATTATGTCACTTGATTCCAGAAGCTTTACAAACAGAATCTTCTCATGATGATTGTATTATTCATTCAACAAGTAATGGATCTCATTCTTTATTGAAGCAACCTAGTCAAATACAGATGGATGGAAATTGTTGTGGTGGCGAAGATTGTGAATGTGGAAATAATGCTGAAATGAATGTGTCAAATAATGTTAAATCGAAAAGTGTCGACAATGACCATACTAATGGAACTGTAGAAGCAAGTTGTAATTGTGGAGTTGTTGAGAATATGGAAGTCACTTCAATCACGAATGCTAAAATTGAAACACAATCAAAGTCAATGTTTACTGAAAAATTTCAATTCAAGTTCAGAGGTTATATTGGAATTGGATTAGGATTTGCAACCTTTGCATTATTGGAATTATCTGCTGAACCACCAAAATAAATTTTATTATTATTTTTATTTATATTCTCAAACAATGTTGATGGTATTATTTCATTTTCAACTAAACAACACCATTTCATCGTACATCTTACTTCATATTTCTGATAACTTTTAATTGAATATTTCTTATTTCTGTTTATAAATTTGTCTATATTTTATTTTTTTTATGTATCAAATAAATCTTAATTATTTTATAATTTTCAAATCGTTTATTTCGTTTTCTTGTTTTTTAATCGCAAGTTTTGATTATTATATTTTTGATGAACAGTCGATTTATAATTGTTAGTGTAGAGCTTTCGATTGTGTGGAACAAAGAATAGGTACATGTCCATAATCAGATCAAAATATAGAGTAATTCTATTTGCACAGCATTAGAATCCATGTTTGCTAAGAATCTCCATACTTTTGGTTGTTTTGAAATCTAATTATATTATTAATATGAAAAA
The DNA here is from genome assembly GCA_015144975.1 of Epipyxis sp. PR26KG. Lineage (NCBI taxonomy): Eukaryota > Chrysophyceae > Chromulinales > Dinobryaceae > Epipyxis > Epipyxis sp. PR26KG. The sequence goes on along the minus strand of VKHH01007269.1, from coordinate 4,495 downwards.
AACCTGAACAATATTTCAGTTTTTTCTCATTCTTACAAGCATAATTGTCTTGAAATAAAATATAATATATATTTAATAATTAATTTAATTACTTTTCATAGTAATATTATTTTTTTAAAAAAATCTTTGAAAAAAATATATTTATTTCAAATTTCATTAATTTATTAACAATAGAATACTTTTAATAAAATTAAAATAAATAAATAATCTAATTAGATTCTTTGACTGGTTTACGAGATGCAAGCATAGTTGTATATGGATCATATTCTTGTCCTTCTACTAAAATTCTTTCATAATGTTGTCGTAATGTTATTTTACCAAACTTTTTCTCAGGTGTAACAGTTAACATATCTTCAACAGCATAATATTTACCAATACGACTTAATTCTGCTGCATCAGAAAGTTTAGGAAATATTTTTGATAAGAATTCAAAAGTATTAATAATTAAATCAAATAATCCAACAGGAACATTCCAAAATTTAGGTTCCTAAAAAAATAAAATCATATAATAATTAAAGCAAATAAAATAATATTATTATTAATTTTTATTAATTAATTATATTAATTATTATATTAATTATTATAATAGAAAATAATTATTAATAAAATAAAATTTATAAAATATTTTAATATATATATTTCTAACCTTTCCAAGTACTTCAAACATCATATTTCCTTGTTGAAGCATAGTCATTCCTTCATCAGGACCTCCTACCTATAGAATAATTTATATAAAATCGAAAATAAATGTAAAATCATAATTTTCAGAATCATTATTATTAATATAATTAATTATTTTATTTATTAAGAATTAAAAATAATATATCAGAAAATATTTCGACAATTATAGTAAATGTGTGATGTAAATACTTACTTCTAATATTTGATTTTTGCGTTCAGGACTTTCAACACAATCAACAAGAAATGTTGCTAAATCAGTTTCTGATATTGGATTACAGCGGCATATTTCTCCATCACCAAACATGATAAATGGCCAACCCTAAATTATGATAATCGAAGACTATTATTATTATTATTATTATTATTATTATTATTATTATTATTATTACTATTATTGTTATTATTATTGTTATTATTGTTATTATTGTTATTTTTATTATTATTATTATTATTATTATTATTATTATTATTATTGTTAATATTATTATTATTATTATTGTTATTATTATTATTGTTATTATTATTATTGTTATTATTATTATTATTGTTATTTTTATTATTATTATTATTCAACCAAAAATAAAATGCAATGCTATCCAATATAGTATGTATTTCAATTAAATAATAATTCTATAATATCATCATTATAATAAAATCCTACTCATTGCAAATTTTATTATTAATATAATTATTATTATATTCATTTTCTTTTTCAAAAGTTAATCAATTACCTGTTGTAATAATTCAAATTGTCCTGACACAGATTTGAAAAAAGCAGTTGGACGAACAATTGAATGAGTTATTTTATCAGACGATTTAATTAATTCATCTTCAAATTTTAATTTTGCCCATTGAAATTGTAACAATGGTTTTCTTACACAAAAAGCACTTAATAACACGAAATGACCAACCTAATACATCATATTATATGTAATTTAATATATGATAAAAATAATATATATATATTAATTTACGCGATATATTTATTAAAACTATACAATTATTCAAATATTTAATAAATAATACGATGAACTTTTATATCTTAACTGTATTTAATTGTAAATTAAATTATTTGCATTTTACTTACTCCCTTACTCTTCGCTGCATTGAGAGTATTTAAAGTAGCTTGGTAGTCAACTTTATATGAGTCATCTTTAACACCAGAACGACTAGCTAAACAGCTGATGATTGCATCTTTACTACGATCTCTATTATTATCTCCAGGAAATATGGAAGATAATGAATCTTCATTCGTAACATCACCCACCACAACAGTAGCTCCTTTAAAGAAATCTGAGTTAGGTGTAGATCCATTTCGTATAATTGCAACAGTATCATATCCTCTACGAACAGATTCCTTCACAACAAATTTGCCAATATAGCCAGAAGCACCAGCAATAACCACCTAGTGTAACAAAGAATAGCAACATAGAACTAAAAGAGTCATTACAAAATACACCACATACAGTACAATTATACAACTATAAAGTACAAATAATAACTTTACAGTACAATGGCAACTCGAAACATTTACTGTATATTGAATATTATTATCATTATGCTATGTAAATAATTCAATGAAAAGCAATAATAGTACAAATATTTAATAATATAATAGTGACAAAAGAATCAATTTACTATTAAAATACATTCATAGTATAGTATTCTTCAAATCAATATACCTGTGGTTTAGTAGCAGCTGATAAGCTCATTCTCAATGAGCAAATCCGTGTTACAATTAGACTTAATAATATCGTAATAAATCTACCGTGTTGTGGAATATAAGTCATCTTTATTTATACGTTTGTAATCACAATGTGAATACAATATTAGTCCAGCTATTTACACGTGACAATTTGGATTGGCTTGTAGTGGTAATAAAAATAACCAGATAACAATAACTGATCATAAAAATAAAAATAATGATGTGAAAAAAATCCGGTTCACTTCAACATAATTTTTGATCCTAAGCCAGCCAGAATCAACTGATTTATCAAAAATATCGATGAAGATTCCTATAATTTTAAAATGGAAAGTATCATATCTTTTTCGAATTAACTAAATGTATACTAAGGATGTTGTTTCATCCATTTATATAATGGAAAGTATCATATCTTTTTCGAATTAACTAAATGCATACTAAGGATGTTGTTTCATCCATTTATTTATATTTGGGAAACGTGAAAGAATTTCTGCTTTTCTGCAAAGGGAGATATATATATATGGGGCTACAACTGCTTCAAAATAGTGATTTCGTATCAAGGGTGAAATTCTTCCCGCAGGGGCTTTTTGGTAACGAGGTGACTCGCCCGTTTACGAGTTTACGAATATAACCTTTTATTATTACAGTTGTAATTGTTACCTTGAATCAAACAATATTGTAATTTATTAAAACCGCTCTCTTTATCGATGCGCAAGCTGCATCAATGTAGTAGCTAATTGTTTTTCAGATACTTCAATACAATAATATATTGCACTGTTCGTAATAATATCCGAAATACGGAATGCTTATGTTTATGAATTTATGTTTACCATGAAATGAATAATATTACTATATATATAACTCAATTGATACAACTCATATTAAAATAACTAATTATGGATAACAAAATAAAATATTCTAATATAATTTAATCTTTCGCCATAAAACTTATCTTTCGCCATTTTTTAGGGGGAAATAAAATATTTTTTAATAGAAATGCTTGATGATGAACAATGTAAAGTGTTGACAATTACGCATTAGGACCAATTGAAACAATTAAATGATTTAATTAAAAAACACCGGATTAAAATTACGGCTGTTGGCTACCATTAATCGTCCTTCTTCTATACATGTGCTATCTATATATATGCGCCTTGTTTAATCGAGCATTTGACAAGATACAACTGTATCTGTAGAGTGCAGGATATTTCCATCCAGAAAAAAAGCTCTAGAACCAACCGACATCACCTACAAAAATGAAATATCACATGTAAACAACAAATAATAATAATATTTCACAACACAAACAAATTAAAAACACTCATGAGAAAACAATTGTATTGTAGCCAAATAAATTTCTGACCTCCAGCTTGGCTATGATTCATGGGGAAATAAATATGAGTTGAGAAATGAATGATAGAGAAATTGAATCTACCTTGGGGATCATATGGTCGACGCTCATGCCAATCTGGATGATTTTTACAAGTTTTACATTTGAAGTATTAACTTTAATTGCTCGAATTAAAGTTAATACTTCAAATGTAAAACTTGTAAAAATCATCCAGATTGGCATGAGCGTCGACCATAACTTTCGATTGAAAGTGATCCCGATCTGATTCCGCTTTGAAACATACATCGATAATAATATCGCGACTCGATACAGTAACGCCATTTGCCCTGTGAAGTTTAAGATCTCGGTAGCCCTCCACAATACCAAACAAGGTTGCTCTAAAACACTTGTTTAATCGACCATTTGACAAGATACAACTGTATCTGTAGAGTGCAGGATATTTCCATCCAGAAAAAAAGCTCTAGAACCAACCGACATCAACCTACAAAAAATGAAATATCACATGTAAACAACAAATAATATATTTCACAACACAAACAAATTAAAAACACTCATGAGAAAACAATTGTATTGTAGCCAAAAAATAAATTTCTTACCTCCAGCTTGAGATGAAGCTGTTGAAATAATAATATTATTCAAAGGTATGCGTTCAGTCGCGAATGCATGCATGGTTATGGGTTTATGACTTACTTGATTTCGATCAACAGATCGGTTTCATTTTCTTTTGTTCTCGATGCACACCATATGTAGTGGTATGGAAT
>VKHH01007268.1:0-11691 GCA_015144975.1 Epipyxis sp. PR26KG | reverse complement strand
TCACAATTATATTACATAACTTGTAATATTAACTAAACCTTATACTTAAACGTATTCGTCTTCATAACATACCTCGACAGCCCTATAGTGGGCGCCATAATAATTAATTATTATCGTTGACGATCCAAATTCAGCCAACGTTAATATGAAGAATGAATTGAAACCACGCAGATAAACTGCGAAGAAAGATACTGGATGCTATACTAACACAATATGATATAATTATTATATTTTATTATTTCGAATGATAATAGGCAATCGGAATAATAATATTATAATTTTTCACATAAACTTTATATCATTATTATTATAATGATTATAACAAAAAAAAATGATTGAATATAAAAAAAGATAAATAGCAAATTGCACATATCAGCCACCCCTTCCAAGGCTTCTAGGCCCTACTAATAATCAAGAGTTAATATGCTTGGACTTTCACGAAATTGTGTCGAGTTATTGTCGATTGTAAAATCCGTTTTTTTCGAGTTTGGTCGCGGTCGAGAACAAACGAGAAAGAAGCGATTTTCAAATTCAATAATAATAACGAGATAAAATTATTTTAATAATTTTTATTAGATTTATATCACCTATCGCATAACCCTTCGTAAATAAATCCCTAAGTTATAACTAGACAAAAGTTAAAAACTTGATTAACATTTTATGATGATAATAATAATGAAGAATAAGATGTAATATAATCATATCTTATCATGATAACAAAATGAGATTCTTTTTAATTACAAAACAAGTTATCATCACATCATTTTATATAATGGAATATTACAATAAAATACATAACAATATAACTTCGCTGACAATCATAACCTCCTATCATATAAATCTTCATATGCATTAAAACATGTTGGAATACCTCAAAATCATGATAATATTAATAATATTCAATCTCAAATCCTCATTTTTATTATTATTATTGTCGTTATTATTAGTGTTATAATAATAATATAATTATTACTATTATTATTCGGATGATTAACCAGCAATCTCATTCATTAATGTCATGAAATGAAGCAAGTTATAGAATGGGTATTTTGCGATGTTTCTTTTCCTTGCTCACTCCTGGTGAATGTGATTCAGTGAAGGGTCGGTTATTGCATTCAATCATAATAGTACCGTCAAAAGAATGTTGGATATTATTATTGACCAATTCTTGTGCCACAGTTCGCTCCTTTATACCCAGAGAAGCATTTACATATTCCCGTCTGATAGTCACAGTGACCTCTGTTGCTGCAATCCACATGACACAGATTCCCGGGGAGCCCGGGGTCCATGCTAATCCCACTGATCACTTTACCAGTACAGTTAGTTTCATCAATAAATCGTGTGAACGGGTCATCACCACTTGGACAATGGCGAAATTGACATGCAGGCCCGAAGTACTCAGCTTGTTGTGTCTCTTTATCTCTTAACCCTACAGGCCAACTAGAGTCACACACGCACTGATGACCCAACTTGAAGTCCCAGTGAGACTCGTTGACTCCTTGATCATAATTCACACGGGAATTATAACTTAACGGTAATGCAGTAGAGACGCGAGCTAATTGCTTCATTGACAAACACCTTCCTTGGTTGGAGCAGATTTTGTTGTTACTGCTGCCCGCGGTCCCGGTGGAGGGGCCTGAACTGGTGGGACATTTCATCATTTCACATGCTGTTCCGAAGAAACCTGGGTTACATTTACAAATTCCATTTGAACGATCACACACACCATTGTTGCCACACTCTATTCGCTGGTGATACAGTATTGCAGACGCATTGTAAGCTAAGCCGGGGGTGGAGATGTTCACCCATACCCCCATATTGCCTAAGGATACTCCAACAGGGCATGCGCGAGATGAACAATCAGGATTGAAGTCTTTTGCAACACTATATGATTTATCTCTCTCAGATCCATACCCTTCATTGCATACACATAAACTAGTTTCATAATCACATATACCATGGTTATTGCATTTGTTCAAACTATCACAACCACTTCCTATCGGACCTGTCGTATCGAAATAAGCATTACTTACTAAATAATTGTCTGATGTAATATTCATAACAAATAATTTCGAATTTTCTGCTCTTCCATACATTGGGACAATATGATTCTTTGGTCGATCAATAAATATCCAAAATGGTTGATTGAGAGTTTGTGTGCCTCGTGCGATTAACAATAATGAGGAATCAATCCAATTCGAACGGTTCTTCCCTTCATTCCAATAAGCTGCCCACTTATAATTAGTGCTTGATTTGACATCATACAAATATGTCGAAAAACCATACATTAATTCTGCATCTGTGGTTGGATCTAATGAGGTTACTTTGATGGAATTAAGGGGCGATTTATCACCTCGTATGCTATTAGTGAATCCTGGCATACTAACATGCACCATAGTATCACGACTGAATTGAAACCCCAATTGAAGACTAATATTTATTGAGACAGGAAATTGCTGATGAGCATGAGAAAATGATAATGATGAAGAATACACAAAACATTTCTGTGGAAATGCTTCGGTCACTCTAGATATCTCTCCAGATACTCCTCCAGGATATCCTGCAGGACGTACTGATATCTCCCATGTCTTATTCATACTACACGATCTTCGTAATCCATTGGATCGATCAATTATTATGGAATATGTCTGATCTGCATAGACTGAACCACCATCCACATAAAATATGAAAAAGGAATCATCAAAATTATTAACATATGAGCCCTCATAATAAATACCACTGAAATAATCTGTATTAGGAATATGGACTGTGCTAATTCCTTTGCCATTTCCTGGACTGTAGCATGAGCCTGAGGTTAAACCTTTAAAAATGATTAAATCAAAACGATCAACAAATAGTTATAATAGTTTGTAAAATTAAAAAAAAACATTCTTGAAATATAAAAGTATTAAATACTCTCTTAACATATTTTTTATTATGATTTTTAATTTGGTTAAAATTGGTATAGTTGATAAATAATTAATAATATTATTATTTTATTCATCATATTGTTGCATAATGCGATTGTTTTCATACAATTTATTGATCTGACTCATTATTATTTCATCTTTTGTATTTCTGTGATTGGGTTTAAAAGAGGAATTTATTAGTACACATTGATGTTTAAAATCTGGTTCATGCTTTATCATTTGATTAATATAATAATGAATTTCTGTATTAAGAACTTCATCCGTCCAGACTGATTCATTAATTTGATTCATCGATTTGTAAATGGATCAGTGGTGACTAATTAAGATTTTTGACATAGAATTTCAAATGATTTATAGTGAATCAGATTTTAAACATCAATTTATGTATGCTAATAATAAATTCCTCTTTAAACCCAATCAATCTTTTTTCCGTTCTATTGCCATCCCCAAAAATCATATTGAAGTTTTATGACAGAAACATGTTCATACTAACAATACATTTAATCTAGATACAGAAATATTATTTGGTTTTATGGTAACGAATATATTCATCATGTATATAGATTTATTTTTATTTTTAAAAAAGTGAAATGATTTTCAAAATTTAAAAAACAAATTGTACAATTTACAAGTGATGCTATTCAGAATGACTGTTACCTGGAGTCAGGATTGTAAAATTACTTGACTCTGAAAAATTCCGACTGAAACTTAAAGAAAACCTTAATTCTATGGGCATGCAAACAACCCCGTCATCAGGTTCAAATGTGACAGTGCCATTTGCTGCAATTGCTGCGTAAAAAGCAGTTGGAGAAGACGATTCTTGATAAATCACGGTAGGTGAACTTGTGGGTCTCGATGAAGGCCAACTTGTGGGAAAACTAATAAGCAAACATAAGTAATAATTATAAGCGAAGAATATCAAAGCAATGTTAAAGATTTCTATTCAGATCATCTACGGTAATGCATACAGCATTGCATTAAGCTTACCTTGTAGGTTTAAATGTTTTTGTTGGTACGACAGTGGGAAACACTGAAGGTTGAGATGATGGGAAACAAGTGGGTTGTGAAGTTGGGAGGGCAGAAGGAGTGGGACCTGGAGTAGGCGATTTTGAAATTGTAGGTTCAGTGGTTGGTTGACGACTAGGAGTTACTGAAGGTTGGTTGGAAGGCTGTGAAGTTGGAGATGAAGGATTACTCGTTGGTTGCAAGGAGGGTTGACGACTAGGTTGACGACTAGGTTGACCTGATGGCCTTCTGCTTGGTTGATTCGTGGGTAGTCTAGAGGGTGAACTGGAAGGCTGAGAAGTTGGAGAAGAAGGCATACTGGTCGGTTGAACAGATGGGTTTACAGTTGGTTGGGATGATGGCTGACCTGATGGAAATCTGGTTGGTTGCGATGAAGGCTGCTTAGTGGGTTTCTTAGAAATTGAAGGTTCACCAGTTGGACGAACAGATGGTTGTCTGGTCGGTTGATTTGATGGTTGAGAAGTTGGAAATTTGGATGGTTTCAATGTTTTAGTTGGTTTTGAAGTTGGCCGAGCTGAAGGATAACTGGTAGGAATAATAGAAGGTTGACCACTCGGGAAAGAAGTGGGCTGAACGGTGGGCTTTGCGCTTGGACGAACTGTAGGTGATACAGATGGTTGTGTGGGTTTTGGACTTGGAGAAACTGAAGTTGGGCGTATGGTTGGAAAAAATGATGTTGGTGGTAGAGTGGGATTAATTGTTGTTGGTGAATTGGTTGGTATAGTCGGAGAATAAGTATTCGTTGGAGTGGAAGTGGTGGGAGCAGCTGAAGGTCTTGTCGTTGATGGTGCTCTCGTTCTCGTTGCAGTGGGTTTTCGAGTTGGTGGAGAAGTTGGTTTATGAGTAGGTCGAGGTCGCAATGAAGGACTTGCTGTTGGCTTACTTGTTGGACTAGTTGGAATACTAGTTGGTTGATTTGTTGGCTGACGAGATGGTTGACTTGAAGGTTGCCATGACGGTTGTTTAGATGGGGTAGAACTTGGTTGAGAAGTGGGTCTACTACTTGGATAATATGTTGGTTTCTTGGAATTTGATGGTCTAGCTGAAGGATAACTTGTTGGCTGTTGAGACGGAACTGCTGATGGTAACGGCCGAGGAAATTTTGTTGGTCTAGCCGTGAATGTAGGGATAAAAGTTGGATCAGTTGCGGCAATTGTAGTAACGATAGATAAGATAAATATATATACCATCAATAATTCCATATTTGACAATGTAAGAAAATAAAACAAAAAATCCAAACCTAAATTGCCTTAACAACCTTTAAGCTTAAATGATTCTCGAAACTTGAGAAAAAATGAACAAAACAAGAATAGAATATAACTTATTAATAAATAAATAAATTAATGAACACCTTTACTATCAGTTTCGTAAAATTCATCCACATATTTAAAGACTCAAAATTTCTCTTTAAGACAAAGCTTTCTTTAAAGCAAATTATCTGACAGAAAGACGTTAAGAGACCAAACCCAAATATACCTAAATATATAAATTTACCCTTAATTTTACCATATTATTACACCTATTATGATATTGAAACAAACTACTATCAGCCAATTATTCTAATATATAAATGAAGAATTATTTATAATAAATTGTCACTATGTTAAGTAAGAGAAATTTTACGGCTAAATTCAATCATTCATACAAATTCCGTGTTACCCTGATTTTCAACACCCCAAATACTAAAATTATAAGACCGTTTTTTAAACATGGCACTAGACGGTAAATCGAAAGTTCATGAGTTTGTAGATTATATTTTTGTCCTACTGTTTGAAGTTAAGTTATTGGTTACCAAGACACATTTCTAATAGTAATCTCAAAGAGTTACAATTAATATCTAGTTGGTGAACAGAATTACAATCAACTTCAATTATGCAATAATATAGAAAAGAAATATTACTATATAAAATATCGTTATTATTACTACAGAATACAACTTTTGATATAATTTGCGAGTATCATCTTTTCAAGAATATTGTATTTGCTGTAAAGACTTTAATCTTGATTTTAGATTTTTCATGATATCATGTAAGACTTTATCAGGAAGTGAAGACTTAATCGAAACAGATAATTTTAGTTCCACATCAGCTATCATTTCTTTTAATCCTTTTAATTCATTTGACACTGATATTATATCAACTCTTCGCTTCTCTTGTAATTCATCATATTTATTTGTAAAATATTGAATTTCTGCTCTTAAATTTCTGATTTTTTCTTTACGCTTCATTTTCTTCACTGCTGATTTATTCAATAATTCATCTAATTCTCTCTCTTTACTTATAACTTCCAGACGTAAACCGTTTGTTAATATCTCCAATTCCGTTTCAGAAGTTGTTTCCATTCTATTTTTATGATTTACAACATTTTCAATCATTTCATTATAATTATTTTGTAATTTTGATCTTTCAAAGGCAGCGTTATTTTGACTTCTAGTTAAAATTTCTTTAGCCACTCTAGCATTATGTCGCATTATCAAATATTCTCCAGTAACTCTACGCTTTGTTTCATTTGAATGGATGTTATTTTGCTGAATTTCATCTAAAAATTCATGAAGTTTTTCTTGAAGAGAATTAGATTCTTGAATTCTATTTAATTGAAACTCAGATCGGATTTTAGAAAGTTCATTTCCAAGGTCATAATTATATTGCACAGCTCGAGATCGATAGTCTAAACATTGTATAAGAAATTGTCTCGTTTCATCGCTACTTCTTCTGGATTCTATTAACAAGCGCTCTTGTCGACTTGCAGGTGTTTCATTTTGAGTGTACGGCTTAGTTGCAGACACTAAGTACTGATTTTAAATGCAATGAAGTGTAACAAGAAATTTGAAAAATATTCTATATTTTATTCCCTTACTTGAAGTGCTTGATTTTCATATTGACTTTCTAACCGTAGTTGATCCAAACTAAGATTTAACATTGATAACTCCAACTGATCTTTCAAAATATTTAATCTTCGTTTGTAAATTACAACGTCTAAGTTATCAGATTGGGATAATTTATCTAACAAGCCTTTTCTCAACGTTTCCATTGAGAGTAACTCAGCATTCAAATTATTCAACGAATCGATTTTCAATTGCAATTCTCTTTCAAATTGGTCGATGCGATGCTTATCAAGTTCACGTACAGATTTCACAGCGTCAATCATTTTTATCTTTCTTTCAAAAATTTCCCCAAAAGTTAAAAAAACATCAGATCTTGTTACTCTTGATTGATATGCACTATTGGTGTAAGTATTGTTGTTTTGGTAATTTTAATATATATGTAAATATGTATTGTGACTGTATAGCGTATACCGTTACTAGACTTTATACTGTATATTCTTGTCAGATTGTCAGATGTCAGATTGTCAGATTATCAGCGTAAAAAGTAACAATATCCATGTACAGTATGACAGTATGGATCCTGTAGACTATTAATCGACCATACCCAATATTTCTGACTGGAGTATTCCATAAGCAGAGAAGCAGAGGGACTTACAGCTTATTTTACTTAAAGTTATCCGTTATGCCAATAAAAAAGTTTTATTATTTTTATTTTTTATTTTTTATTTTTGAATTATCTTTCCTTAAATAATGAATGAAATCAATTAACTTTACCAACAATTAATACAATTAATATCAGATTTAATTTAAAGGATTTATGTTATTATAGTATCATTAACTCAAATAATACTTTTCCATCAAACACAAGCTCTTAATGGAATAAATGGATGAAAAGAGAGATGTTATATATCTTTATTTATCATCAACTACATGTTTTCAAATACTCTCAAAATGGTTAATAATGCAATCGGTATAAGTTCATTTATGTTAACTTATAGTTTTTTTTTATGAAAGAGAAATTCCGGAATCCCATATTTCTTGATCATCTATCTTTGTGTGGGAATAAAAATATAAAAACCATACAACACAGCCATTTTATTAGTCAGTTATTGTCAGAATTTGTCAACAAGTAGTTTTATCATATTTTTGGATTTCTGTTTTTTTTTAATATTTAAATTTTATCAAATATGTCCACTTCTAATTGTCCAATATGTATGGAACCACCAACCGATCCAGTCAATTTTTGTGCTGTTAAAAATCATGAATCAATGTGTCAATTATGCGCAAAAAGTTTTTTGGAATATAGCATATCATCAGCTTTCTATGGAACTTGCCCCGCACTGTTCTGTCCATCTTGCTCAAACCAAAAGAAGCGAAGCATTTTAGGATTTGAGGAATGGAAAACGGCAATGCCTATGGAGCTTGTCAACAAATATGTCGCACTTGCTAATTCATTGCTTGCATTTTTATGTGGTGGTTGTCATGCGTTGAAATCTTTGGATGTTGGAGGGGATCCAGGATTAAGCTTAGTTTTTCTTGAAGAATATTTTAAAAATCATCTCGATCGCAGTCGTGAAGAGTTCGAAAAAGATATTGCACTCTTCGTTAGTGGAGAAATTCCAATGGAAAAGGTGTATGAATTAATTACCAATGTACACTTTCCACAAGTTATGACACTACCTGATTTTGAAGCTTGGGATCAATTTATTCACGTTTTAAGAAATGTTAAAGATCCAGAGAGAAGAGCAAATCTTCACTTACGTTATCTTCGAGATCATCCACGGATTAAGACTCCTTGTTGCAACAGAGAGCATTGCTTCACTTGCAAAATCAAAGATTTTCATGAAGGAAAATCCTGTTTGGAAAGCACTTCCGCGTTAGATCATAGTGTTGTACCTTGTCCAACGTGTGGAATATCGCTAGCTAAAGGTGATGGTTGCAACACTGTTACTTGTGTTTGTGGTAAACAATTTTCTTGGTCTGCAGAAAAAGAGAATTATGAGAAAATGCAGAAATTTTTAAGTTTATATCCCACAGAGACATCATCACAATGTGCTTTAGTTTTATTTGATGCTGCGAAAGAAAGTTCTGAAATATCTCTTGCCAAAGCTTGGCAGAATAGATATCGTGTGGATGTAAATAGATCATTGCGAAGCTTATTCAAAACAAAATATTGGCCTTGTCCATCACAATGCTGTGTCACTCTTGCATTTGATAAATTACCAGAAGGTATTCGGGAAGCATCAGAGTTATGGAAAGTTGATCATAAAGAAGAAGTTGATCGATTTAAACAACAAAATAATATTGCAATCAAATCGATTTTTATTTCTTTATATCCAATTGAAGGTGATAGACCAGTTGCTGCTTACAAACTGCTCAATTCTATAAGAAAAGCAGATACATTTGGCAATATCACAATTGATCCTAAACTAGTGGATAGTGCGCGTCAATGGGTTGAAGCTAATAGAGAGATTTATCAAAAAGGTTTAGAATTAATGGAAGTTAGATCCGCTCAACAGTTTTTATATATTTACGGATGTCGTTCACCTCAATCTACTCGACCTGCTGGCTCGAACAGTGCTTGTGCAGTTGAGTTTTGTCGCAAAACTTCTAATACTGATTTAACTTTTACAAACGAGTATACAACCGTTGAACGAGTTGGTAGTGTGTCATGTTATCCAGCAGCATTTGCTAGTTTACCATCTGATAGGTCAATGTTCAAGATAAATATTGACGCCGCACCAAAGAGTTCCAATTGGTTAACTTTTGGATTATCAAGAAGAGGAATGGCGAATTCTTCTTCTGATGGAGTTGGACGTACAACTAATACTTGGGGAATATCTGATGATCGCAGCTCTTCTTCGAGCAGTTCTTTATTTGCAGCTAGTGGAAATGAAGTAGGTCAAGTAAGAAAACTAAAAGTAGGCGACGTGTTGACATGTATTGTAGATACATTGGAGGGTTGGGCTGAAGTTATTCTTAATGAAGATGAGCATTGTCACAGTAAGAATTTCAATAATTTAATAATTTATGAGTTTCAACTTTGATTTTATTTTTTGTTCGATTTTATTATTCATTTTTAGGATTTGACATTCCTCCAGGCACAGCTGATGATTATTGTTTTGCAATGAGTAAGTTAGATAACATTTTAACTTCTTACTATAATATTAACATATCATTTTTATTATTTTTATCATAAGCTTTTGCGAATGATCACAGAGTTTCTATTATAATTGATTTGAATTCATCAATCAACAAGACATCTGCAGTGGCCATTGATGATCAAATTTTAGCTTCAGGTCAACTCAACCCTGACCATACGTTTATGTATCAATCATTGAAAAAGCAGTTGAAGTTGATTATGTCAGAAGGTGAAGTGGAAAAATCAGATAATAAATCAGTTTTGTTAATTTGTGATGAACGGAATGGAGATGATCGTAAAGATTGGGCTGAGAAATGGTTAGAGTTTTGTGGTGATACAAGAACTTCAGCAGAATATTATGAATTGGTGAAGCCAGAACTTAATTCTTTGCTAAATATTGGCCGCAAATCATTTGAAAATGCTAATACTAATGAGAATAAATCTGGAATTGCTTGGTTGACCTGGCAGAAGTTATTGTGGGCAGTTAGTTGGTATCGAGAAAATCGTGAGTTGATGAAGCAGCAAGAAACGACTGAACTTGCTTATAGTTTCTGGCTCACTTATATGGAAGATGCGCCATTCCGTGCTGCTATGAATTTGGTTGAGTATCATACTCATGCAGTGGATAATGATGAACGAAAAGCATCGCTTGCTTTTATGAAGGTATATTCGACAGAAATGCAGGAATGGTATGATTATGATATAAATTCCAGTGAACCGTTCATTGAAAGAGTGGATAAAAATTGCCGTTGTCTACCACGTCATTGCAAAAAATGTCCAAATCCAGTGAAAAAGGGATGATATATATTTAATTATCCATACAGTCGATAATAGTCAAACAAACTGTGAATTATTACCACTCTCACAATTCATAATATCCTACATATACTTTTTATGTTGTTATGCTGTTAATGAAGTGTTCTGGTCAAACTTATTTGAATGAATATGTTGGTTAATAATTAATGTTAAATTTATGTAATTGAGTTAATGATTATACGTAGTAATGTTCAAATTGATTATTAAATTATAGTGTACAATACTTCGTATTGGCAGTTCTATTAGCATAATTATTACTATACAAAGAAGGAACTATTATCATAAGATAAGCTTATCATTCC
This sequence comes from Epipyxis sp. PR26KG, assembly GCA_015144975.1. Classification (NCBI taxonomy): domain Eukaryota; class Chrysophyceae; order Chromulinales; family Dinobryaceae; genus Epipyxis; species Epipyxis sp. PR26KG. The sequence goes on along the minus strand of VKHH01007268.1, from coordinate 651 downwards.
ACTACGTCATAACCATCATTCCATTACTTCCTGTTATGCCTTATAGATTGAGGGTTTTCCTCCTGTTACTGTACAATCTGATTTGCTAAGTTAACTTTTATTTAGGCATATATGTCAATTCATTTGTAATAACCGTTTTGGATAATATGTTGTTCATATAATGAAATAATTTTTGTTCGATTCAATTTAAAGTAAAAAATATCCAATAAAGTTAAATGTTGAAGAGCTCGCTGTGTTTCAATTTACTGTTTAAAAGAAGACTCGAATTGTTCTTATTTTACTTTAATAAAAGAGAGCTTAATAACAAAATAATTAATTAATTAATTAATTAATTAATTAAACGGTACGGTTGTTTGTAATAAAATTTTCCAGCTCTGTTACGTAGGAAGAGAAACGACTACTATCCCTCCTTTTCAACTGCCTGTTGTATTTTGTTCATTATAACAACATCTATCTTTTTGATAGATGAAAATAGTTTAAAGAATCTAGCTAAGAATACATTTTTTCCCAAAAACTCACACTTATTATAAAAGTGGAGTAGAGTATGAGAAGATACCTGTTCTAATATATATATATATTTTGTTGCTTTTCACCTCCTCGTTCTACCTGTGGCGTATTGGACTGATCACCCAGTACGGACAACAGTGAGAA
>VKHH01007267.1:0-11694 GCA_015144975.1 Epipyxis sp. PR26KG | reverse complement strand
TTATTATTATTATTATTATTATTATTATTATTATTATTATTATTATTATTATTATTGTTATTATTATTATTGTTATTGTTATAATACGATTATTAATTATTAAATTACTAGTATGATCTTTAAAACTTAAAATTATATAATTTAAAATTGTTTGAATTAATTAATTAATCAACTGAAGCTTTCATGAGAATATCCCTTGTGAGTGAGACTGATGCTTTTCATTCAAACAAATTCTTACCTTTGCGTAGTTTCTTGTTAAAATGCTGTTCTCGTTACGAGTCATCGCGAGCACTTCTAATAATTTATCATCTGCTGTTATGCTACATCGCTCGAATAAAGCCAATGCCTGTCAACATAGACGTAGTACAGAGACATGATGCATGGTTGTGACATGGATATGGTGTTATGTGATGTAAGACATAGTGTAAACATGGCATATAATATTAATCATGTCATATCATGTGATGTCATATCATATCATACTGATTATATCATGTCATTTATTATGATTTATAAAAAAAGCGGAAAATGCATGGTTGAGATTTTATCTGAACGGTTTCACATGTGATATTTATTACATAATGCCAAAGTTCTGTTAAGACCCCGGTCCCATGTCAACACGCCTCTCCTGTGTTGCATGATTCGTTTGTCTGCTTATTGTTGATCTTTTGTCACTTTCGAAAACCATATGGTCTGGTCTAAGACTTCCAATACTAGATATTTGCTTAAGCTTAGACAAGACCACAGGGAGTTCAAACGTGACAAAATTAACCATATAAATACAGTCAAACAAAAATTGCAACAGAGGAGAGGATTACATATGCTGTGCGTCTCCTTCTTCTTCATAGATTTGAAAAATCAAAGAAGATTGTTTAAGCTCAACTTTTGAATCTTTATTCCAACTGATCAAATCAGTTAGGCCATTCATTAATTATTTAGAATTCTCTTTGATATTTTTCAAATATATGAAGAAGAAGGAGATGTACAGCACAGCATATTAGAAGAAGGATTTTTTAAAATATTTTAAAAAGATGCACAGCCAATATATTCGGACCCCGGGGCCATAAAGCAACTTTGGTTACAGGTTAATAAGTATCACACAATTCTCCCTTCTTTAGAGTATGTCTTTTGTGAGTCAAAGCTGGTCAATGAGTCGATTAAGCAGATACTCTCTTTAGTCGATGAAAATGAAAGAAATCAATGAAGTCCTGTCCTATTGCTAGGACTAAAACTCGCTTCCTTGAATAGAGAATATTGTTTCTGCGGTGCCTCACTAAGTTTTATCACTCATAGATGGATGCTATATTGATGCCGCATAAACACCTTTCGTTATTTTCATTATCCAGAGACAGACATGCCCTTCCCCAAAGTCACGATTCAATACAATAATACATTATGACTTTCATACCTGATGTTCCTTCTGTTCAGCACTCAGCTCTTCCTTCACAATTGCTAAGTCACTCCGAAGAGAGAGTAACTCTAATTGGTGTCTCTCAATCAATTCCTTCAACTCCGCTTCTAATCTATTTATTTTATTTGTTTTCTGATCCAACTCACCCTAATGTCCATGTCAACCATGATATTATATACAATACATAATATAAAAGAATATGAGAAATAATTATAGTTATTAAGGAAAGAAGAGTTGTATCATGTTTAATTCGAATCAACTATCAAAATCAGGATCATATAACATTATTCGTATGGAAATCACGGTCATCATGTAAACATTAGCTCGAGAAGTTATTTCTTAGTTTTACTTCCAAAATTTTTGAATTATTTGTTACAATTTTCTTTCAAACACGATAATCATATACTCCGATTAGTTCAATAATCACATACCAGTGATGGTATTGGATAACAATAAATACCTTAAAATATCTCAAGTCTTCCTTATTCGCTTTATAGCGACGCAATCGAGAAGAAGCTGTCTTACCATTCGTCTCACTCAGCCTCTCCTAAACCATAATAATAATAAATAATAATAACAATAATAATAAATAAATAAATAATTGTGATCAATTATACTTTTCATGCTGAGAGTGACTAATGAACAGCAATAAGCAATAATAGTATATGTTCATGGAGCCCACGAATATCAAAAATCATTTTTAATTTCAGACAAAAATAACCAAATTTCAAATTTATTTTCATTTTCCCTATAAAATTTGATAGCTTGTTTCATGTAGGATTTGAGGCGAGGTTTTGGGTAACACATACTATATAATATTGGCGAGAACATACATACATCCACGATCTCAGATTATTATTATTAATAACAATAATAATAATAATAGTGTTATGAGGGAAATAGTTATTAAGTATGATGAAGATGAATGTAATGGATGCTTACCGAGGCGTTACTGTATGACCTTTGAGATCGAGCACTAGCAGCAAGAGGTGAAGCATAATTCGGATCAGTTGGAGCGATGATATTCTCATTCTCATTCAGGATAGTGTCTATTGCAGCGACTACATGAGCTATAAACAAATAAATTAATAAAATATTCGCAATTTTAACAAAAAAATCGTTCCTTGCGACTTACGAGTCCGGAGAGCATGATAATAGGCGATAGTGGTCAGTATTTATAACAATCATAATTAAATTACCTGGTTGAGAATCGGCATTATTATTACTATTATGATAAGTGCTGTCGATGGCTTCGTTCGGCTTCAAAGATTTATCATCATTTTCTTCTACACCAGCAGTGATATTATTTGTTTGATTATTTTCTTGTAAATCGTCGGTTGGGAATAAATTATTAACTACATAATTCAACATAATAATGATAGTTAATATATATTACAATGCATCAAAATAAAAAGATAAAAGAGAATGAGATATGGTCGGTGTTAAATGAATATTTTTATTAATAAATATTATTTGATTGTTTGATCATTTCACTCAAATGATGATATTCTTCGCAATCTTATCTGACATTATTATGCTAAGCTGTTGATGTATCAGCAGTAAAAAGCATGGGTAATATAATATGATGCTGACAAAAATATTTGTTCAAGGGCATCATAAAACAGCATAATAATAATGATGATGATGAATGATTAATAAATAATTGCAATGATTAATAACAATATCATTATATATCATATAACTAACCTGTGGTATCAATTTCATTACTATTATGCACTCTACTGAGTATGATCTCTCGCTCTTTTTTACGTAAATGATATTCTAAAAACTCTTCTTTTATATGATATAAAGCAACTTTATCAACTGTTTCAGATTCAGCATGGATTTCACTAAAATCAAGGCGGCTTCCTAACAAACATAATCACAAAATATTATAGTTGGTAAATATCTTTATTTTGTTAAAATATCAAAGGGATCATTTGTTTATTTTGTTTGTAGCGGATGAATTGATGACTATGTTACCTGGACTAAGAATCATTTCTTTAAAAATATTATTATTTGTGCGAGTGGCTGTTATCGACGAATTAGATTGTGAATCAACAGATACTTTTGATAGTATCATAGGGGTTGGGGTCTCTGAAGGTTTACCGTTATTATTATTATTGATATTATTACTATTATTATTGGGTTCAGGTGACATGGACAATGCAGCAGAGAGAGCTAAAGCTCGGATTACTGAACCTTCTTTCGTACTATTTCGCCATGAAAAAGAATCATGATTTTTGTTAAGAGCAGGAGAAGGGAACTTATTTTCATTATCTGAAGAATCACTTAATTCTTGGATTGTGCTGACTCGATCTGTCATCGCTGATGATTGTTTAATACGTTTCGAACGTAATTCTAAAAATATATGAAATAATAATAAGAATTAACATTATAAAAATCATCACATTAAAAATCATGCCATAACGAGCAAATTATTTATAATTTACCTGGTTTTTCACTGTTTCGAATTGAAGAATTCGCTCTCAACGCTCCATTACTGGTCCTTCTCACTTTATCACCTTTGTCTATTTGTTGCATACTATCGTATTGACCTTTCACATAGAAAGGGGTTACCTTTTCAGACTCCGATTCGGTATAAATATCACTGATATCAATGGAGCCACTTGATAGATTTTGAACCAAATTGTCGTCTTCATCGATGCTTTTTTCCATTATCATTGAAGCACTACTACTTTTATACTTACTTTTCTTCTTTTTTCCTGTGCTGAAAAAGCCTCTTGATATGCTTGATGCAATAGCAGATGAGGGAGTATGCTTTGTTGCACTTGATGGTGCAGATTGGGACTTAGGGTCTGGCTCAAATGTTGCTCCTATCGCTGACATGTCAGAAGTGTCTGATAATACAGAATTCATCGACATTGTCTCTTCGGGATCGATTGAGCTCCTTAATAATGTTATTGTGGCAATAATATCAAGCGAACATTTGAATCCTTGAATATCTAGAGGTAAACTTAATGTTTTGTTCATTGTGACTTCAAATCCTAGATCAACAGCCAATTTATCCAATTCCAAACTGAATAGTCCTATTCCCGCGTATGCATCCGATCCAAACATATTTTTCTTCAGCTGACGAAGCATTAATTTGCCTTTCTTTTTCTGATAATCGTTTGTTTTTATATCCTAAAAAACAATTAAACAATTAAGCGTGATTAAATACCTAATATAATTAAATATAATTATGATTATGATAATGATAAGTGGATTTAACACAAAATTACGTGCATAGTCATAAAGATACATTAAGCTTTGTAAAATCGATAGGCATTATGAAAACATAAAATGCAGAGATAAAAAGCCAAGATATATAACAAGTTCATTTGCTAAATTAAAAACATTTTCAGCGAAAACATTAACTGGTTTAACAGTTATTAATTGAAGCAATCCACATTACCTTATACAGTGTTGCTACAAGTTCAATTTTTTCTTGAATCGAAAATAAAATTTCATCATTGATTGTTGTACAATTATCATCAGAGAATGGCTTGTTTTTTGTTGATGCAATCTTCCCACCCCGTTCAAAACAAACGCTTAATAACGCACCATCCGAAATCAAGTTACTTTGTTTTGGAAAATGTAAACAAACGACATTAATGCTGAATAAGATTTTGTTATTTAAACAACCAACTCGTTTTGCTAATTTCTTCGCTTTATTTAGCATTATTAACTAGGGTAGATCAATAGTAGAAGTTATACTTACTACAATTATGATTTTTCAATTCTAATTCGATGATCTTGCACTATCACAACTTATGAGATAAAAAAGTTTAATACCTGTATCAATCAAACATGATGTGTATGGTTTGTATAGTTATGTAGTCAATTGTTTCAATATTCAACCTATACTGTATATAATGTTATTACCACAATTATTATTCAAACGATAAACCTGAAAATAATGAAAGTAATAGGATAGTACGATCACTGTACGAATGGATGTCGGGATGGTTACTTTTATATCTGTACACTTTAAATAAATAAATGGACCAGGAATGTACATGTAAAAAAAGCGTTGCACAAAATGAAATAATGAACGAAAACTATATTTTATCACAAAATGTAAATAAAAAGTGATAATCGAGGGAATTAAAACTTAATATTTTAAATAATCTGGCATAAGTTAATCGATTTCTATCGGTATAATTATAAAGCCCCTCTCTTGTCAACAACTACCGGATTTTCATGGAGCAGTCAAAGAAATTTCGAAACTTGCAGTTTGCTTTTTATAAAGAATCATTTTAAAATCAAGGGGAAATCAGCCAGAATTTTGTATTATAAAATATGGTCAAAGTTGTAGTTGTTGGTTCAACCGGTAAATCCGGCTCTCGCATCGTTAAAGAATTAATAAATCGCGGTCATACTGTAGTTGCAGTAGCAAGAGATCCATCGAAGGTACAGTTCAGCATAGCTTCCCAAGAATTGTTTCAATTTAATTGTTCATATACTGTAATTTAATTTAACTGTATTTTAATCAATTCAATATAGGTGGAAGTTGTTGAAGGAATAACAGCCGTGAAAGGTGACGTATTAGTGGATGATCTAATTCCTATTTTTGAAGGGTCTGATGTTGTAGTAAGCGCTTACGCACCTGCCTTCGAGTCACTTGAAACCTTGCTGTTGAGTACACAAAAGCTCGTTTCCGCAGTAAAAGCAGCCAATGTCTCTCGCTTTATTCTAGTTGGTGGTGCTGGAGGTCTTACAGGACCTGGTGGAATACTTGTAATCAATCAAGAATGGTTCCCAGAAGCTTGGAAAGGAATTGCACAAGCTCACATTGATACTTTAGAATATCTTAAAACCACTGATATTAATTGGACTGTGTGGTCTCCGCCAGGTTATTTTGAGGCTGGAGAACGAAAAGGACCTGGTTCTTTCCGTCTGGATTTGGAAAATTTGGTGGCGGATTCGCAGTACAAGAGCGCAATTTCATTCGAAGATGGCGCTGTCGTTATAGTTGATGAGATTGAAAATCCTCAACACGAACGCTTACGTTTTACTGCTGGATATGTTTAGATTCGTCGACTTGCGATCGAAACTTACTTAATACGGCATTTCTGTTTGCGTTTTGTTTAAGCTTAAGATTTTAATCGTTTTATGTTATTAATTTGGTTTGATGAACTGGAATTTCATAGTGCTTTAATTAATACTGATATCTAGGTTTGATATGTACAAAACAAATAATATCTATTCATTGTTGAAAATATTCATGTATCATCATAATTTTTAATTTTAACACATTTAAAACTAAGTTTATGGTTATGGTTGATATGCCGGATCTCCTGGACCACGATATTTATCTAATGGACTTCTGACAGCATCACTACCATAATAAAATCCAGAAGTTACGGATTCATCGAATAAGCAAAATAATGGAGCTTTAGTCCCAGCTTCTGGTGGTAATGTAGCACCAAATCCTTTGGTTAGATCAGTTGCAATGAAGCCTGAACAATCGAAACAGAACAAAGAAGATGATTACATCAATTGTGGTCAAGTGATGGTATGCAGTGTATTACCTGGTGTACAGGCTAAGATGCAAACAGAAGGATTGGATATGGCTGTTTGCATTGTTAAAATATTAACGCAAGCTTTAGAGATCCCATAAGAATCTGAATCATTTGGATTATTTGATAAAAGTTGTACTATTTTTGATTCGACTTCTTCATCTGAAACTAGCCCAGACTTATAGAACTCTTGCTCTTCAGGAGTACGTTTTGCAACATACATCGGTCCTGCAGCAGAAGATATATTGACGATTCTGCCTTTAACCAGTGGCAAAAATGATGATATCACTCTTTTAGTTCCATAATAATTCACATCAATGATATCTTTTGGCGGATTACCCCATCCTACTCCAGCATTATTTACTAATCCTAAGAAAGTATTTTCATTTGAAACTTAATAAACTTACAGTATATAGTATATAAACTGGTCAATGACATATTTTAAACTTTGATATATATACAGATACAGCCTGCCAATATCATAAACAATTAACAATGCTTACCGTAAATTGAAGTATATTTCTGATTTACTTCCATCGCAGCATTAATCACAGATTCCTCATTCGCTATATCTATACTTAATGATGCGATTCTCGCTTCAACATCTGGGATATTTTTGCTGATTAATTCTTCTACTATTTGAGCAACAGCTTCATCACCCCGCTGTTTATCCCTCGATCCCAGAAGTACCATAGTGTCTGGATAATCCATTAACAGCTTCAAGCATATTGCCCTTCCAATTCCTAAGATATTGATAATTATTTGTCAGTAATAATTACTGTACAGTAAGTTTCGAGTACTGACAAAATAGTTCGATGTTTCAATGTTTCAATGTTTCAATCACTGGGATTCACAACTCAAATTAAACGAAATACAGTAATTTATAACCTTTGTTTGCTCCAGTTACGAGTATTCGCTTTTGGAACATTTTACAGTATGTTTGTGATCAATGATTCATTTCTTTACTGTAACTAAAATATTTCCTTCTTTTGCATTATCATTATTGAAGACAGCACAGTAGTGTTGTGAATGAATGAATGAATTAATAAAAATTAACGGAGAGCAAATCAAAAAGGTGCAACTAGTGTTGTGAATGAATGAATGAATGAATGAATGAATGAATGGATGAATAGGAAAAAGCTAAAAAACTAAAAAACATAACAAAAGCTCGACGCGATCAAAATATGAAAAATTTGAGCCTAGCCGATATTAGTTTGATGAGGTCCAGTAGCAGTGTTGTTGTTGTTGAATGAATGAATTAATAGGAATTAACCCAGTTCAACTAAACAAGAGGAACAAGCTAGAAAACATAACAAAATGAATGAATGAATGAATGAATGAATAGGAATTAACTGAGCAAATCAAAACAGTTCAACTAAACAAGAGGAAAAAGCTAAAAAACATAATGAATGAATGAATGCATGAATGAGCAAATCATAAAACAAAAAGAATAAACCAGAAAACATAATCTAACAGAGATCCGTCTTAAGCTCTATCTTCTTCAATAATCTTTTCATTCATCATTCAGGTGCTTCATTCATTCACTCATGTAGATTGATTGATTTTAATGATAAATGATTGATGTGAAGTATAAAAGTGATTTCTTTTGTATTTTTAGCTTTTTCCTCTTGTGTACTGTAGATTAACAAATGTGATTTAATTTTCATTAATTCTTGTGTGAGAGTTGATGTCAAAGCTTTCTAAATGGTTATTCAATATAAATATTTGTTGGTCTAGTGATTATTAAATATTAGTTTCAAATCATTTCAAATCATTTAAAATATTTAATTAAAATTTATCAAAACCTTTTGCTCTTAAGTTCTCAATCAAGTTCAACAGTTCAGCTATAAATTATGTTGTTAACAATTCGTTTGTTCATCAAATTTACTGTCTCATCACTCAGACTATTCTATCTCCTCTGCTTATTAATCTTGATTTCTCTTTATTTGCTTTATCTTGATAACTAATTTTTTTCAATAGCTTGCTTATAGTACCTTTGAAAATATCCGTGGAGGGGAGACGGAATATGCAGCCAAGGGGAACTCTTGTATTATGATAAATAAATTAATTTCCATCCTGATTTATGATTATTTGTGATGATCAAATCAACATTCTAGCCGACTCAATGCCAGACACAAATCCAACAACGACAGTCCTGTCATCCTGTCGTCCTTATAATAATATTGCATCGATAATATCACAAATAAAAATTGCCATATCATATCACGGCATAGCGATCAGATCATTCATAATTATTGTTATTGGTCATTTATCATTTATGAACTATGGCACAGCTGCTGAAGTTCAAATGTTAATCAAGTGGATCTTCGTTAAGAATTCATCGATAAATCGCTGCTTAGGATTATTGGTAGTCTTCTCCTTGTACAGCTAGGAAATATCACATCAAACGAAATAAGTTAAAATAATAACAAAGCAATCAATCATAATAATTGCATTAAATGTCAATAATAACATAATCAAATTAAAATCGTGCATCATCAAATATTGTGTTCGAAACCGTTCCATTTGGAAGAGTTATTCATTCGTTCATTCATTGTTCTCTAAGTGAAGTGTTACCTGCACATAATATTCCGGATCTTTATATTCTTGACCATTATGAAGAGTTTTATTCACAATACGATCATACTTCTTCTTCCTCTGCAGCTTGTTGCTCTTCTCCGTGACAACATGTTGATTGCGATGGATATTGCCATTGCTATTGTCACTACTGGAGAATCCCCTGGGTGATGTTGACTGTGGTGTGTAAGGTCGAGGGGGTATTTTACGAGACAGGAATATATCTCGAGTGTGAAGTTGATCATTAGTTACACTAGCTTCTGCATCAACTGTACTATTAGCTTTATTTTTCAAATAATTATTGTTTGACAATTGAAATGTAACAGCTACATTTCCATTACCCATCTTATCGCTGTCTTTTCCCTGTTCCTGTCCCTGTCCCTGATCATACACATGTTCATTGGTACCATCGACACGATCATGATTATTTTGAATGAATGGATTATTGGAGTTTTTCTTCGATAAATGACGATGATTTTGATGAGGTCGTTTGTTGGAATGACTGGTCGTAGAAGCACGACTCGTTTGAGGAGGAGATGAATTCAAATTATTATCATTATTATTACTATTATTATGATTTAATTTTGATTGCTTATTAATTAATACTTTATTCAATTTGCTCGGAGCTGTTACTGGACGAGATATACTATTATTATTGTTAGCATAGCTATTATTCAAGTGGTTCATATATGCATTGTATAATGGGACCGATCCCATCATTTTCTGACCAGGTTGCTTCAAATCGTATAATTCAGAGTTAATATTATTAAATGGACTGTGCGTGTACTCCTCGCGTAACGCATTCGCATGTTGATCCAAGACAATATCTTGAATGATCACTTTTCGGTCATTATTCCAATGCTTTGTTTGATAATATTTACGAATGAGCTCTTCATTGTCAATGAACAGAAAGTCATATTTTAATGATGATAACCTTAATAAACTTAGAAATAATTCAGACGATTTCATTATTTGAGCGAGAGGAACCACACATACTTCCGTTCGAGTCAATGCGACTAGTGTGTTGCGATGAACATCATATGATTGATACTTATGCGATCGACTGTCACCGTCATTATTATTAATGTTATTATTATTATTATTATTATTATTATTATTATTATTATGACGTGATTGGATGATCTCTCCTTTATGAACGGTCAGCATTGACTCGATTTCTGCTTTGCGGTGTAACCAGGTGTGATCTTCACCATCCATGAAGCTAAAATCACCACTTTGCAGTCGCGCTCCAATGTCAACTTCAGATGGTATGATTTCCTCACTCATCCACTCAGGGAAGTTACGAACATATGCACAATACCCTGTCATGCGTATACATTATATAACATTATATTATAGAGATTACAGTAGTAAACATAGTGCATAAAGGATGAATAAATGATTATGATATAAAACTACAACGAACGTTATACTAAACAAAAAACTATTTACAGAAAATTTCACTCTATTTATCATCAAGGGATTCAGTGGAAACATTGTGTTGCACTGGATAAATGATGAAAATGGACAACAACTCAAGTCATGATTTTCACAAGTGTGATAATTATGATAAGATATATACTAACCTTGGAGTATCACATATAAGAAATGTCGAGTGGATCCTTGTGTGAAAATGTCAGTTCCTGCTTGATATGTCCGTATTCTCGCACACTCCACCGCTTCTATTCTAGTCTCATTCAAGAGCGAGGGATTGGTCGGTGTGATAGACGCGGGGCTGTGATGGATTCTCTTATTCCCACTCGTATTATTATCATTTATATTATCATTATTATCATCAATTACATCATCATTTTTATACACATTATTTTTCACAAGCATTCCTTTTCTTCTTCCGACAGCATTGGAAACAGTATGAATTGAGAATTGTTCTGAGTTGAATCGATTAATGAGAGACCATAATCGAGAATATTTCCAAAAACACATGATAGAGTCTTTCGCTTCAAATCCACCTCGACCAACGAATTGCTGTAATAATTGATAAGGGATTGAGCATAAAGCAACATCCTCACCATACACCGTGCTGATATCCACATCCCAGGATTTTAAACCTATATTATAATAACAATAATAATAATAATAATAATTTTTAAGAGATATTTGATCTTTTATTTTTTTGTTCAAACTTATCAGCCATAAAAAGGAGAAATATCATAATAATGA
>VKHH01007266.1:0-11710 GCA_015144975.1 Epipyxis sp. PR26KG | reverse complement strand
AATGGCTTGATGAGATTTTTTAGATTGTGCATGGAAATTGCATATATTCCAAGCGGGGGGGTATTTACCGCGGGGGGGGGTTTACCATGTCTGGTATTCACACTCGACCATTTTTGACATAAACCTGTTACATTCCGTTCATTTTTTATTACCAGTTCAATGTGTCAGAACCTCATTCATTTATTCATTCATTCATACATGCATTCATTCGAAGAAGCTAAAGCTTAAGAGGCTCTCGGCTATGTTTTCTAGCTTGTTCCTCTTGTTTAGTGGAACTGTTTTGATTTGCTCAGTTAATTCCTATTCATTCATTCATTCATTCATGCTTTGATTTGCTACAATTCGCTCTCCGTTATGTTTTCTAGCTTGTTCATCTTGTTTAGTTGAACTGGTTTGATTTGCTCAGTTAATTCCTATTCATTCATTCATTCATCATTCATTTTTCATTCATTCATTCATTGCTCAGTAAATTCCTATTAATTCATTCATGCATTCATTCTTATCAAAAAAAATAGCTTTTTCCTCTTGTTTAGTTGAACTGTTTTGATTTGCTAAGTTAACTTAATTTCCATTCATAATTTTAAATTTTTAATATTATCAAATTTCAAATTTCAGTAACTTAATAAATTAAATTAACAAACATCAGCTACTCGAAGGTTACAAAAGATATCCCAATTTTATTTATTCTGATAGGATTAATTCAATATTCATTAATTAATTCATTCATATACAGTATTTGATCAACATATTATATTCACACATTTACAATATTTATTGGTTTATCTCTTTAAGATAGATATTTAAACGAAGGTTACAAAAGATATCCCAATTTTATTTATTCTGATAGAGGAACCAAGACTATGTTGTGTTCTACTCGATTAATTCATTATTGATTAATTAATTCATTCATATACAGTATTTGATCACATATTATATTTACACATTTACAATATTTATTGGTTTATCTCTTTAAGATAGATATTTATACCTCCACAAGATTTTTATTTTCATTCTTTAATTTTCATACACATTGAGAATTGATATTAACTAACCGATTACCGAGTGTTTTTTTCTAACTCAGTTTCGATAGTTGTAATCATTAATGGATAGTTTAGTTTAGAAAGGGCTACTTATTTCAATATTTGTTTATAGTATCTACTAAATTCCACGATTTTCCAAGAGCACCACTCGTTATTCGCTCTGGTAAATTTCCAATTTTGAGAATAGTTAATATTAGATCGTTGGGTAAAAAATTGTAGTAATAAATACGCGGTAGTGTATACTGTATTATGTTGAAAACTGAAGCCATTCCATTCAACTCAAGTACTCATGGCAGAGAAAGGAGAACGCAACGTGATATATCAAAAAAGGATCTACAGGCTGCTGTTAAATATGGCACCAAAGAAAGGGGTTTCCCAAACCCTCGAACTGGAGAAGTTAGATGGAAGTACACTTTCGCAGATATTGTATACATCACTGATGCAACCAGCACAAGCGAGGTGACAAGTTGGGCAGTCGAAATTCCTCTCAATGAAGTTGTGATCACTCCAAGAATGCATTTGCAAATTGAAGAAGCTCAACGTAGGTTACACTTAAGTCCAAGCAACATAACTTCTCACTACATTATGGTAGTCGATATGTCTGGTTCGATGAAAAAGTCTGATATGAATGGCCATCGAACCCGTTCAAGAGGGGTCTACTATGCACTGGCTGAAGAATTTATTGCAAATCATCTTCCTCCACTTGAATCTAACTGTAACATTGGAGGTGGAGACACAACGTACACGGATGTTGTTACCTTAATTGAAATGCGATTAACACCCACTGTGATATTCTCTGCTGAACCGATAAGTTGGAAAATTGTACAACAAATTTATACAATTTGCGCAATTCAATGCACCATCTAACCATGGTGTTTACTTGTCATCATTGGAATCTGCATTAGACATTGCTACAAATGAAAGTCCTCATTGTGCTATTTCTATATTTTTCTTATCAGATGGTAAACCTAGTGACCATTCTTTGAAATCGAAATTTTTTGGAGGAGACAGGGCTTTAGAGGCTAAAGAAGCAATTTTGGATTTAATACGTGATCAAACAAAAAAACTTGGTAGCAGACTTTCTTTCAATACTGTTGGCTTTGGCATGAATGATTCTGACTTCATAATGCTACGCGATATGACAGAAGCAGCGAAACTTCAAGGATGCAATACAAGCTTCATTAGGTCAAATCTTGATATGACATCTCTTAGTACCGCTCTAACATCCATTATTTCGTCAGTGACAGCAACTAGAACATTACTTAGTCGAATACCAACTAATGACAAAAAAGCTTCTAGTAAAATCTTAGTGGAAACTGAACGATACAATGATGCCCTTCCTTCAATATTTACTGACTATGATACTAATTGGAAAATGTTTTCTCCACAATATGGATTTACGGTCACCAGGGAAACAATAGAATGGGTGGAGGAAAATAAATTGCGTCAGGGCAGAGTAGTTGGGAAATTCTACAGGAAAGAATGGAAAAAGATTGAGTTTATTGATCCTAGTTCAGTTGGTATCGCTGTTGCTACGAAATGCTTTGGTCAAGGTGCTGAGAGGGTTGTATTTAAGATTTCAGAGTTTACTCAAGCAGGGCGGCCGGTGACATCGAGCAATCAATACGTTGCCAAGAGTAGCTTACATGTAGTGGAAGAAAGAAAGTTGAAAGATTGGCATGAACGCTTTGTTTTCACTCAAATAAAAAGCCAAACTTTAGCATTAAAATTTAATTCTCGTTTAGATTCCCTAGGATTAACGAAAGAAATACCAAGGATTGAATTTCTTGACTGTTCTGTTTATTTTTGCAAGAACAATAGCAACAAGTTTTCTGCAGCATTTTTGTGTGAAAAAAGCCTATCAGGCAACACATATAGAAAATGGAATGATAATACTGGTAGAATAGACGGTCAACATATAAAAGATCATAATTTTGAAGAAGCAATAATGCATGCAAACAATAATAATAATGTAAAAGATGCAATAATTCAGATTGATCGAATTGAAGAAGGAAGTGAAGATGATGAGGAATCAGATGATGATGAAGAGTATGAAAGCAAGAAAGCCCCATTAAAATCAGAGGTTCTTGAATTAGAAGCAAAAGTACTCGAAGTGGATGTCCCTCAAGCATTTTCTCATTTCACTCATGTTCATACTAAACGTTCATTATTAGTATGTGACCTTCAGGGCGTGTACAATCACTCAGGGAAATATCCTATTTTTGAGTTTACTGATCCTTGCATCCACACGCGATGTAGAAAAAATAAATCCTATGGAAACACCAATCTTCGTTCCAAAGGTATAAATAACTTTTTTAAGACCCATAAATGCAATCCTTTATGCTCTTTACTAGGCATAGCAGACAAAACATATCATTAATATAGTTGCGATTTACAAGTTATTTAATTTGATCAGTTCTCTATAGGAAGGTACAGAATAATATCACTAGTATAGTAACTTTTGAAAAGTAATTCTTAAGAAAAATATTCATTTTCAAAAAATCTTATATTATTTATATTGCGTCTGTTTCATTCTGCGCATTTCGGTTGAGCTCCAGTCTCCAGTATATTCATATGCTTGAACGATTTATACTAATACACCTCTCTAACTCGCTATTGTAGAAATATAATATAGATTAACAGGATAACTGATATTATTCCTAAGCATTTTTCATATTATTTACAAATATAAACAATTTTCTTCTAGATAAGAAGGATAATTCAATTGGAAAAAAAACAAAAAAATCCAATAAAATCGATTTTATAATTTAATCAAATCTTATTCTCATAGAAAATATAAGATTAAAATACCACAAATCAACCCTTATCATATAAACATGATCTCACCTATCAAGATCTATGCTATCCAATTCAAACAAAAATAATATAATAATAATGCAAAAGTATCATGATACCTTCGACCAGTGTTAACATGACAAGTATGGAATATCATAACACACCAGATATTCCTACCGTGACAAAAACAAAATCAAACAAAACAATTAATTATAAAATTTTGCTTAATAATAATGGCGATGATACGATCATATAATATGGTGGCATATCATTACGATTATAGTAACGATTCATAAGCTGGTTTGATAAAAATTGTCTTTTTTGATTCTACGATTTTCACTGTATTGTTATTATTATTATTGGTGTTATTATTAAGAGTATCAGAAGGAGTAATCGCTGCTGTGATAGAGTTATTTGTCATGTTATCCCATGTACAAGTGACGAGAGGAACAGAAATGAAGCCACACTTCAAAGGAATGAATGAGAAGGATATCAAACTCTCATCATAGGATGGTACCTATCATAACAAACAACACATATATTATAATTATAATTTTATAATATATTTTTATTATCTTCTATTTCTATAATATTTATCAGCACTTCCAATTATGAACAAAATACAAATAATATTTCATAATTATTTATCACAATTTCATTCATTATTATTATTATTATTTATTATTATTGTCATTTTGAGTACTTACATCTATGAATGTGGCAGTATGGCCAGTGATCAGGTAGTTTTCATTGAGGTTTAAGGTTAGCTTCAGTCGCTCAGCAGTAGGCAGGTTGCTTATTATGAGAATCTTGACATAAAATGGTTCACACAGCATGCCAATTGATGGGACTTCCAGTCTGACATCAAAGGGAGCATTCACAACCTGACAATAATATGATATAAAAATAATAAAATAATTATATAATATTTTGAGAAAATGTTCATTATTTTTATCATAATAATATTATTATCCTTTTCTTACCTTCACAATAGGGGTGGGGAATGAAATAGAACTGATAGGATAACACACCACATCATATTCTAATGGTTGAATCACATCACCAAAAGAAATAATATTATTTTTATTTGTTAGTTCATCATCCCCGCCATCCCTGGGATCTCTTCCATCCCTGGGATCCGGTGTGAAGCTATACAACCAATCAAATTTATCAGACAAAGTGATTTTCTTCATGTAATCAAAATAATCAATATTATTTTTGATTGAAAATGATGGTTTTGGTTTATTAATAACCTCACCATTCTCGTCAATTATATTGTTATTATTGTTATAATTATTATCATTATTATTGTCAAGGGATACATCTGTTAACTGTTCATTCGCGAAATCTGATGGGCAATGTTTGATAGTATTAAGCCAATTCAAATTAGGTATTAAAATATGTCTATGATTTATTTCCCAATCAATAATAATAGAACCGATCTGAATGAATTGATTAATATCATTCGCTTTGTTGATTTTTGATTTGTTTGAAATGGAGACAGAATCGTAACTATCATTACTCACTGCATATTCATTCGCTGGTATACATGTTAATAATGCTGATTGTTTAAATGATTCACCAGAAAATAATGATAAAATATTATTATTATTATTATTATTATTATTATGAATAGAATTATTCTCCCCATTTTGATAAATTGATTCAAAATAATGATTTAAAAGTGATTTCTGATTAATATTATTATTAATATTATTATTAATATTATTATTAATATTATTATTAATATTATTATTAATATTATTATTGTTTTCAGGAGTTCTGTTTGATTGATCAAGTAATTTAAAATAATATTTAGATTGATTATCATTATCATTATCATCGTTATTAGTATTTGATGAAAGAATCAAATCAATTTTATGGATTTTTAATTCGTTTTGTTTGATTGAATTTGTGCAAATTAATTGAGAATTTAATAAACATTCTTCATTACACATGATAGTACGGTACAAGGCATCCTTCACGACTCCGCATGGTGAATTAGTCAATGAACTGATAATGTAGCTTATTTCAAAAGGTTTCATTACACGAATTCGGATCATAAATTCTTTCGAAATAAATGATTGTAAAGTACCTTTCGGAATATATTCGATACGGACACGTATAGTAATGACTTCTTCTATAATATTATTTTCATTATTTTCATTATTATTATTATTATTTGAACGAATCATATTATATTTTAAAAATAATGGAATTGAAAACACACTATTTGCTGGTACTACTTTTGATAAATATAATGGTACAGATGGTTGTAAAGATGAATTTAATTGAACAGGATGGAATGGAATTTGATTTAAAAGTTTTTCATTATTATTATTATTATTATTATTATTGACAATAATTTTTGCTAATGATTGTTTATTTGGATACCAAAACAAAGAGTTATCTATATTTGAAGGTGAATAATCACTTGACAAATAAGCTCGTCCTTCTAGCATATCACGCTCACCTAATTGAAAATATAATGGAACTATTTGAATAATATTTGATAATATTTTCACTTCTTTAATAGGTTTTATTATCTCAAGCAAAGGAGTCGGTTTTTTAATAGTCATTATTGCGAAATTTTCATTCATATTATAACGTATTAAATCTTTCAAAGTGATGGGCTTTGTTGATTGTACTTTTTTCGCACGAAGAATTGCAATAGGGAATGTTGTAACATTCATTATTATCTCATTATTATTATTATTATTGTTATTATTATTGTTATTATTCCCGTCGATGAGTTGATCTAATTCATCTTCAATATTTGATATTGCAGTATCAGTATTAATAACATGATTATTATCAATAGTGGTTTGAATATTTTTTCGTATGATTAATTCGATGTTTTCAATGCATACGATAGCATCCGCATTTAAGAATTTACCAAACTTTTCTTCAGAAACAAATACTTCAAATGTGAATCGTAAAGGTTTGTTAGGTAAAAACTTAAAAGAAATATAAATCGACCCATCATTAGTATTATTATTGTTATTATTATTATGAAATATTTGAACAATACAATCATCTGTAAAATGAATTCTCATTTCAGAAAACTCGATTTCATCCATAAACTTAGAAGTTATATCAATATTGACATGGAAACTTTTCCCTAATTCAATAGTAGCATTATCGAATTGAATATAAGTTTTGAACATGTTCACATTAATACCAGTCATATTCATAATATATCCATTTGATAAATAATAATTCGGAGGAAAATCATTTGTTGCATAATAACCATATGATTTATCAATAAAAATAGGTAAAAATGAAGATGATAAGAAATAATCTTCATTTCTAAATAATAAATGATCAACTCGATTTATTATTGACTTGTAATTATGTGATTGTATCATTGATAAACTTGACAGTTTTTTCAAATATGTTGATAATAAATTTGATGATGAAGAGTATAATAATGATATTTCAATTAAAAATAATATATTTAAATGTATATCTTCTATTTCATGCCTTGTAATGAGCGTTTGAGATGCATTAGAATATAATAATAATGCTGATTTTAGATAATCTTCAGGCCTTCCTAGTTTAACTGCGCATTTCATCAATAACTGCAGAATATTTGCGGATGCTTTAAACCAGTTTTCATTAAGCAAATATTCTGAGGCTGTGTATAAATTAATCATAGCTAAATCAAACATGTTATCATGAATATTTTGCTCAGCTATAATAGATAAAATGAAAGATTTTCTTCGTTTGAAATTAGGATTGATCCTGTCTAAGGCTAACTTTAACAAATGCATAGTATTATTAGCATGATTTACTTTACTCTCCTCTTCATTCAAATAATTGATATAAAATGCTTTTGATTGTGTGTCAGTTACAGATTGGAGTTGATCTAAAGTGGGATCTAGCAGTTGATGAGGTGTACCCAAATAGGTTGGAGTGAGTAGCATCATTCCGCGGTATAAAATATTTTCAGAACTATTCGATACATTGACAGAATTAGTATTATTTTTAAGTTGATATGATTCTAAACTCTTCTCCACTTCTAATCGATATTTACTGAAATTAATTTGTCTTTTTTGACTAAACAATGCAGCATTATGATAATAACATGACCTGTCAGCATCAGGCAATGAGTCATTGACAGCATATAACTCTAATAACTGAGCGAATATTACATATTGATCTGATAGCCAAGCATAATGTTTCCATCCATAATTTGCAGACTCAGTCGAGCTATATAATCTTAGAAATCTATACATATGACTCTTAAATTGAGTGAATGCATCAGAGACCGAAGTAGAGAATAATAACATATTACAAATTTTATAATTCAATATTTCACCTACTGCTTTCATTTGTTCGAAATAATCTTCATGAACAGATTGTGAATCAATCGCAGAAGTCAGAGCTAAATATGATTGACGGTAGTAACGAAGCGAATTTGTTAATTGATTTTGAAATTCGTACATATACCCAATCTTTAAATTGTATCGAACATTTAAAATATGCTCCATAGATCCCTTATACTTTTCGGATATGCTTTTTTGTATTGTTTTCAATCGCTTGATATGTGCTGTGTAATAATATGCTGAATTTTCTCGAATGCTTTTAACAAATTTCTTAACATTTGAACTGTCAGGAAAGTTTAATTCTGCAGCTGTGAAGAATAAAAATGTTTTGCTGTCTAATGATAAATGCTTTTTTAATGAGGACGTTCGTTCTTCAATCACATCTTTTTCCATTAGGCCACTTCCAATTTTAAATAGCATCACCACAATTTTAATGTCTCTCGGCTGAAGAACATATTTTAGTTTATTGAAGTATTCGTTAATACTATTTTCTTTTCGCAGCCATTCAGTGTATGGCCAGTCCACACTGAAAGCTGTTGTGAAAATAACTACTGATGGAAGCACTTGAAAATGCTTGATTGCCCAATTAGTTTTTAGAATACCATCGACGGTTAACAGTTCCTTCACAGGCTTTTTCTCTGGAAACATGTAATCATTTCTTATAGTTTGAAAACTTAGTTTCAATGCAGCATCTTTGTCATTATCTTTTAAATTAACGCTATTTTCAAAAAGTCGGATGATTCGACTGTGAACATCTGGCTCAGTTTCAACATTACCAGTTAAAAATACCTAATTGTATAGATTACGAAAAGTACAGTATTAAATCATAAAATTCAACACAACAAATTTAACCACTATGTGATAATAAATACCATTGGCTTTGGCTCTTTAGTAAAGTGCGTCGGAAATTTGTTCATTTTCTATTTTCTGTATCAAACAAGATAGAACTTAATTTATGAATCTATTGTGCTGTACTTTTCATAGAAATGAAAAGCACCAATAAAAAATCTATAATCTTTCATCAAATCCGACGCTGTCGGTATGATAATATTTTGTTATAAATCGACAACTCTCATCATATATTATATTTTACTCAACTGTCCATATATTTATTTAAAACAACATTTTTTTTTCAAATTTTGCATATATATATATAAAACACAAATAATATACGGCAATAAAACACAGTACTGTAAAGTTTGTAACTGCATTAACATACTGCAAATTAACCATTCAATACATTACACAATCATTTGACTCAAACCAGACAGATAAACAAAAATAAAAACCAAGATACAGTAATTCTTGGTTACTTGAATTTTGTTCATAAAAAACTAATAGGTAGTAGAGTTTATAATAAAAATTGTGGAAAATGTATGAGGAACCGCCTTTATCAATATATTTTGGTGGATGCGCATTTGGAGCTGGATTTTGTAAGTTATTCCATTTTCTATTAATAAATACATATGATCTCCAATTTGATAAATACTGTAGATATGAAATAAAATTTGTGCTATATATATTGTAGATGTTGGTGCTCATAAAGCAATGGTTGAAAAATGGGGACCTGATTTTTATAAAAAAACTCTTCTTTCTGGTGGAAGCGCAGGCACAATTTTTGCAGTTGGTATTGCAATGGGGAAAACACCTGAATATATGGATGATATGTATAGAAAAGTGGCCCAGAAGGCTTTAAAACATGGTGCACTTTATCATGCAAGCGTATTTTTATCAGAGGCTGTTCGCACAATTGTTGATTCCGATCCGTTAGCATATAAAATAATTGAAGGAAGATGTTGTTTTGGTACAACTTCGTTTTATGCACACCATCGATGGCATATAAGTTGGGAAGATAATGAAGATTTAATATCTTCAATTGGAAGTTCATCTCACATTCCTTTCTATTGCAAATATAATGAAGGTGTAAAAGGAGTTGCGGCGATTGATGGTGCATATGGATTTGCTGGGAGAGATTTACCACATGGAAACAATACATTATATGTTGGGATTGATCCTAATGCAGAAGTAACACGTACTTATACTAACCCAGAAATGTTTTTTCCGCCAAATGGTGCACTCTATGATGATATGGTCCGGACTGGATACAAAGCTATGATGAACTGGGACGGTAAAATGAACGATAAAGTTCGCTTACGTCTTCCTAATTATTCAGCTTTAAATGTTTTATGGATCCTTAAGTTTATTGAGATTATTTTCTATGGAGCGATTCATATAATACAAAATTTTTGGAACATAATCATCGTGTTGATATTATCACTCAACCTGTTTAGAATATCATCAAAATATAGGACAAATAATTAAATAATAGTAATAGAATATTATTGTGAATATATTTATGTTAGTTGACTTTTATCAGATTTTTGTTGTAAATCAATCTAGTAATTTTCATGTGTTGAATACTGAAAACTGTACTTTTTGACTATACTACATTAGAATTTGCAAGTACTGTAAATAATTTCAATATGAATCAAATTTATATTTTCATTCTTTTCTCTTTTATATAAATTAGCTTTAAATAATGAAATAAAACATTGTGAAAAGTGAAAGTAGTCTATTTGAGAATGCACGTATTATTTGTAGAATAACATCAAAAATATAGAATGAACAATCGAAATACATCAATTTGACTTCTTAATAAATTTGAACCCATATTTACTTAACCATCCAAAAAACCAATGAAGATGAAGTAATAGAGTCAGAACAAATATAAAAATGGGGACAGATTCAACATTTGACCGAACTGCCCAAATTAGCATATAACTGTGATACATGATACGTAATAGGAGAAAAGTAAATCCAAATCCAAAATCTGATCTACAAGATGGGAAAACAGAGCCAAACCCAAGTATGAAAGTTGGTAGCTCTTCAATCAGCATATACATAAAACCGGATGAAAATGGAGTCACCGATAAAAACAAGCCATTTCCGGTAGTACAAGTAAACATTAACCAAATATAAATTGAATGATGTATATATCCTGAAAGGAATTGGATATATTTAGGGTAATATACTATTCCAAATAGTAAATCAAACACATTAAACATTCCAAACCATAGACAAAATAGAATTGCGAAGTTGTTCGTGTCGTGCAAAGCTTTATAGCCATGTTCACCAAATAAAAAGAATCCAGGGTACTTAGGTACTTTAACTATGAGATAAATTGTTCCAACAACAGTGCAGAATGCTGAATTAAAAGTTCCTAAAACCCAGCATAATTTCTTTGGTTCTTCCGAAAAATATTTTAATGCTATCATTCCGATTAAAATTAATATTATCAAATACACCAGTACTGCATTTAATAAATCTTCCCATTCCAATAAATTTAATTCAAAAGATGTGAGCATTACCAATCAATGATGTTGATTTGTTGATTTGACTTTTTATTGCTGAGTTTTGAAATTAATTTTACTGTATGAAAAATATTGATTTCGATTTCTTATCTACATTCTTATGTAGTAGTGTATTTTAGTATTTTTACCGTTGTTGTACAACACAGGATTAATTAATTAATTAAAAGATAAGATA
>VKHH01007265.1:0-11710 GCA_015144975.1 Epipyxis sp. PR26KG | reverse complement strand
CCCCACAAAGTTTCCGTTCTTTTTTGAATACAACCCCGTTCTTTTATTTTCAGTTTTTTTAACTTTGACACCCCCCAGTATTTTGGCAAGTAAAGGTATCTTGTCTTGTTCTAGTATCTTTTGTTTTCTTGTTTTTGTTCCCGCAGAATTAAAAAATATTGATGAGCTTTGCTATCGCTATTTCTTGATTTCTATATTTCTTTCCTTTCTGGATGACTTTCCTTAACAGAATGCTACTTCTGGATTGATATTAAAAAAAAAAGATTCTTGATATAATAAATTTATGAACAGATGAATTATAGGAAGTGAATGAATGAATGAATTAAGACGAATTTACTGAGCAAATCATATTAAGTAAATCTAGATGAGAGAAATAATTAGCATAAAGCATAACTTCTTTTATAAGTTATGAATGAATGAATCAATGAATGAATGAATCAATCAATCAATCAATTAATAGGAATTAATTGAGCATATCAAAACAGTTCAACTAAACAAGAGGAAATGAATGAAGAGGAAAAAGCTAAAAATGAATGAATGAATGATATTATTAGGGCCCGTTCGGTAAATCGAGTTGAAATCGAGGCCGAGTGGAATCGAGCCTCGATGAAATTTCTCTGATGCTCGGATTTTCCACTCGATTTGGGTAGATACCAAACGTGGAACGGGCCCTTAAAAAAATGCATCAGAGGCACAGAAAAAACCTCAGACGATCCCGGGATCGAATCATATGATATTTTTTTCAAATCACTTATTATTCCTGGTATAAATTCCCTATTATAATATTCTATATCATATATCATTATGCTGTATCGTACGATTTATTTAATATCTTTTTGTGTTGGATGTATTTTGGTTCATTCAGCAAAAAATGATATGCCAATTGTGGGGATTTTTGCTCAACCATCGACATCAAATGAAGGAGATTGTAATGGCTCATGTCAATACATTGCCGCATCTTACGTAAAATATTTAGAGTCTGCTGGATCAAGAGTTGTTCCTATTAGTTATTATTCTTCTAATGACGAATTGGATAGATTGTTTTCAAGTTTGAATGGATTTTTCTTCACAGGTAAAAAAGCATAAAAATAATTTAATTAAAATGATACAGTATTATTATTCAATTAAAAAAATAATTTTCAAATACTACCAATAATTTTCATTAATAAAAGGTGGTTCTTCCAGTTTTCCAAAATCTGCTCAATACATTTTTGACAAAGTTGTTTCAGCTAATGATAAGGGTGATTTTACTCCTTTATGGGGTACTTGCATGGGTTTCCAATGGCTACTAATAGCACAAGCTCGTGATTCAAGCATATTGGATGGGGTATTTGATTCAGAAAATTATTCTATCCCTCTTGACTTCAAAGAAGATGCTCTAACAAACAGTAAAATGTTTTCAAAAGCACCAGCGGCAATCACTGATATACTTGCGAAGCAAAATGTTACAATGAATAATCACATGTATGGAATATATCCAAGCCATTTTGAAAAAACTCAATCATTAAATTCTTTTTACAAAGTATTGTCAACAAATGCGGATAGAGTGGGTGTCGATTTTATTTCTACTATTGAAGCTTACAAATATCCTATTTTTGGAACCCAGTGGCACCCAGAAAAGAATCCTTATGAGTAAGTTAATGAGATTATATTCAATAAAATATCGACAATTTATTCTCGGCCGATTTTTTCTATTATTTAATTCATTTATTACTTCCTCTATTCCAAATTACCGTGAGTCACAACGGGTTTATCAAACGACACCCGGGGTTGGATTTGACACTTCGTAAAACAATTTTGACTCATGATTATTTGACACGAAGGAAGTATAATTTATTATTGCTAAGTGGTATGTATGTGAGCCAACATTTCGCCTCTAGCTTTAAGTAAAATTTACAGTTACTTCACATATTTCCTGTTCTTTTGAGTTTTGGTAACCTTAATTATTTTTGAAGAATGTAAAAGTTCTGTAAATCTACAGCCACAGTTATGCTTATCTTTGCATGCTTTCATAAGTTTAATTATTATTATTTAATATGTATGATTTTCTAGATTTGGTATGACTAGCAGTGGTATACCTAAGGAAGCTATTAATCATTCATTTGATGCGATTTCAATTGCGCAATACACTGCTAACTTCTTTGTTGAACAAACAAGACAGAATATCCATTCATTTGCAACCCCTGAGGAAGAAGATGCAGCACTGATTTATAATTATCAATCAGTGAAAACTACAGGAAGCTTCGTTGAATCATATTTCTTCCATTTTTAATTTTTTTTGTTGAAATACCGTTTACAATATGATTAACACCTACTGTTGTATTATGAATAAATTATTATAGTAATTATCATAGAAGGTATTTCTTACGTGTATCATCTGGTATAGTATTTATCTTCAATCCTTTATACATCAACATTATTTGCGATGAGTTATAAAACTAAATATCTTGTCTAAAGTAGTTGATGTAATGTCTTTGAATTGTATTATGTTTATATAATTAAAATGGATAATTAATTGATCATTGAACCTTTTGTCATCTTTTGCTACTTCAAGTCCTTAAATAGTAGAACGCAATAGAAGTAGTATGTGTATATATATTTGAATTTCTTTTTTGTTTCTATTTCATTTTTTTAAGTGTACGTCTATTACACATCATGACATACGGTTGGGATGCAGAACGAATCCAACATAAAATTTCATTCTTTTACTAAACAGCTATCTAATTAGAAATACTGTATATACTGTATGAACCACTTTAGAAATTCTTCCTATTCGGTGGGAGAAATTAGCTTATTAAAGTATTTTCTGATTGTAATTTACTCCAGTACTGTACAGGTGTATTATCTAGTGCTTCGTTAGCTTCGTTTGCGCCATCTAAAATCTAACTACAGAAGGTGCTTGCGCCGATCTTACGCCGTTATCACCGCCGCAGCGCCGGTGACATAGAGAAATACTGGATTTTATCCACCGCCGCGGCGTTAGTACCGGAACCGGAACATACAGCACCGTGGTAGCACAGGAACCGGTACCTTTGAATCTGAAGTTTACGGTAATTTATATGTATTATAGTAATATTATACATCGCCGCCGTGGCGCTATCAACATGTCGCAAAGGCGCCACCGCCGTCCACCGCCGTTAGAATTGACGGCGAGCACTAGTATTATCGGTTGCTGACTTATATATAATGAAAGAATGGATGAATCTGACTTGCCGTTTTCTATTCATCCGTTAATCAAGACTTTCATAGATCGTCCGACGCTTTTTGATAACTTACTTGTTCTTGAATTCCAATTTATGATTATTTTAAACACTGCACATTTACTCCATTTAAGTTTTTAAACAGTATTTACAAGGAATCCGATACCTGCATTTATTTGCTGCCTGGATCATCATTAATTAATTCAATGCATCAATTTAATATTTAATAACATTATTTAATTTTAATCTCGATTAATACTAATCATTACTTTCTCTTGTATAATAGAAATTCTTCCTATGTTTTTGGGAAACAAATATTTAACTTGTTGTATTATCTGATATTATACTAGATGAAGTATATTCAAAACATCTAAAATCATCCTTTAACACAAAGTTGAGATGAAAATTATGTAAAAAATATTTTCTTTTAGACAACAACAAAAAAAATTAACAATAATTTATTAAATAAAAGACCTTATTATCTATATTATTATAAAGTAAATAATATGATACCAACCAATAATACAACTAACTATAATAGCGAATCAATGATACCACAATAAATTACTTTTCTAATAATCTATTAAATGTGTACATAAAACTTTTAAATATAAACGATACGAAGGATAGCATCATTCCTTCAAACATCATTATTTATCGTTAAAGAAAAGCTTTCCATTCCAAATTTATCATGTAACAACTTCATAATCTAATGAAAATATAAATAATTCAAAATGTAACAATTATTATAATATAACATTATTATCATAATTTATTCTTACTTGAGATTGTTTCATTTCATTTTCACATAAAATTTGTATAGAACCATCACCTTGTGCTCCAACTCCTTTCATTGCTAAACTAAATTCATTCAATTCATCATTTTCCATTAATTTATGTAATAATGGAGAAGTTAATTGACTTATACAATTCGGCATCGCACATTTATCAAATGATTTCTGTGCTTCTTTCATACATTCTGATAAAAGATTGACATTTCCGGATTCTATTGCTATGATAGTTTCATTAGTGATTTTTATATTTTTATGTATATATTCGATCATTAATGCCTATTATCAAATTAAAAAAATATTTTATGAATAATAATAATAATTAAGCTAAAAAATTAGTGACCACATTATAACATAAATTAGAGTGATATCATAATGGCATGAATTGATCATTTGAAAATATGAAATATAGTAAAAACAATTTTGTGCTAGATTTATATAGCATTATTTATATGAAATTAATCAAATTTATAGCTAAAAATTAATAATAAATTAAATTTTTATCTTCAAAAATTGATTTATGAAACAAATAATTATCAGTGTAAAGAAGAAAATATCATTATTATATATAATAATATAAGAAAGTAATATTAAAAATGATAAAATGAATTGTTTTTTAAAATACCTGTGTATTATTCGCTGGTATAGGGAAACAACTATTCAAATCACTTAATATAATAACAGTATCTTTAAATGCATTCAAATCAGCAACAACAAAATAAATCGTTTGTTTGCAAAATAATCGAGTAAATGTTAAGTTCCCTTTACCAAAAAACTCCATTTTAGCTATGCCTGAACCCATTGCAACACATTGATCCATTCGGCCACATTTAGAATGAGTATTCATTTCACCATAATATGCTAATTCCATAATCATTTCAGTTGTTAGGTTGAGATCATATATAATATTAAAACTTTTCACAATTAATACACACACAGCTGCTGAGCTACTTAAACCTTTTTTCATTGGTAATGTTGTTTTATAATTATGAATAAATATTCCATGTTTTAAATGGTTATTATTATTTTCATTTGAAAAATATTTTTGTATAATGGCTGCTACTGTACCAGCAACATATGAAAAAAATGAATCATTTTTGGCTAACGCTAATAAGTTATTGATATCAGTCAAATTATTTATGGAAAATTCATGTTCTTCATTATGTATATCAGAATGAATGAATCGAAGTGAATTAGAGTCAGTGACTTCTTGACATGTTGCGTATAATCCTTCATTCGTTGTACAAACAATTGTAACTCCTAGCGTTTAAATATAATGATATATACATAATAAAAGTCATAAATAACCAATATAAGCATTTAAATATTTACCATTTTCAATAAGTGGATTATCTTGCTTATATTCTGCCGTCCAATCCGTGTGTTCACCTAAAAACAAAAAGTATTTATGATCAAAAATTCAAATATTTATAAATGTAAAATAAACTTAATCATTGCATCAACTCAAAACTGAACACAGTTCTTTAGTGGTGCAATAAATACAGTTTACTATTTGCTATGTTTGTTTACAGTATGCTTCCACAATCCTTTGCTTTTAAGTTATATTTGACAAAAGTTATTTCATCCTTATTGCAATAATGCAATATTGTAACTAACCAAGAATGCAAAGTCGACCAGGTACAAAAACTTCCATGATCAATTGATTGTTGTTGTTGTGTTGTTGTGTTGTTGTGTTGTTGTGTTTTTATCTTCGTTAACTCTTAAGGTTTTCTGGTAACCTATACTTTATTTCACTTTTGGCATCACCTCATTTCTTGATTTATTCATATGTCAGTTAAGTTACAGTACCTGGTATATATCTTTCAAAACTTCGAATAATAAGGAATATCACACAACTCTAATAAGTCAACCATTATTAGGTTCCCCCCTACTAGACCCCTCTAGTAGATAATAATGACCCCCCTTAATAATTTGACACCCTAATCATTTCTATAAATAAATATTTTGTTTTCACCTTACTAGTACTGGTTTTATGGATAAGATTAAATGTCCTTAGAATAATAAAATAATAGAATTTTTTTAAAATAGAATATAGTATATAATATATTTATTAGTTTGATATCAATAGATATATATATAGTTATAATTGATTAATATAAATATAAATGTTGGAATTGTTATAGAAATATTTTATTTTATTATCATAATTATTTATTTTCATATGAGTTGAATCAATTGAGTTATATATATACAGTAGTAATATTCAATTGGCTTGGAAAGTCCTCGAAGGATAAATAGATTGGTATAGTTATGTTTATTTAATTTAAGGGGTTGTCAATTTAAGGGGTAATTATAAACGAAACTTCTATTATTGAATCATATTTGATTTATTACGGCCCCCCTACTTTTGTGGGGGGTATTTACTTTTTACAATCTTTTTGTCTTTTTGTATAAAGTTATCACTACAAAAGCTAACCTACAAAAAATAGCTTAATGTAACTAATCGTTAGTCGGTTTTTGGAAAGGTTAGTTTTATAATACACAAAAAACTAAATTTCGTTTGAATAATATGAACTAACAATTCGGGAAGAGATACTAGTTGATAAATTAAATGATTAAACAGAACAAATAGTTCATCGGAAAATAAATACGATTATTCTTATTTTAATTATATAGAATACAACGGAAATAATTTAACTAACACACATAATCAGCTAAGCCGAAAAGAATCTCGATTATAATTATCAGAACTAATTTGATTTCCATTATTACTATACGAAGTACTGGGACGTGAGCGAGCTGAACGAACTCTGTTACCAATCGGTTTAACACCTCTTGCTAAATCCTTTTTATTTACGGAAGTGGCTGTTAATGGTCTCGAAGAAATAGGTTCTCTTCGTAATTCTTCATAATTTGTCCAATCTATTTTAGGAGGTTTGTAATCAGCACCGGGATAATTCATATTGGCAATTAATGTCTTAAGAATGAAAAGAAAATATTAAAGTTATTTGGGAAAATATATTTCAAAAATAAAAATTAATTAATTGAAAAAACTACACACATATTTATTTTAAAATGACAAACCTGATTTCCCGATGGATACACCCGGGTGTTTTTCTTCAAAGTAACTTTGTTAATTGATTTCATTCTTGTCTCATAAACGCTCTGACCACCAGGAAGTACTTGAGAAGCATCATATGCACCACTTCTTTGCATATCTTCACCTAAGCGCCCAATCGATTTAGTTGTAGTCAGACTTCCATATTTACTATTATCATTTCTAGTTGCATCTGTAATATAACTATCAGGGTTTAAGAAAATCTCTGGTGCATCCCTTGATATTGATGTTGTCTGATGATGATTGATAAATATAATACAGTAAGACAATAAGTTTTAAAAATAGCCATATCAATAGAAGTGATCACCTGAAGTCTTCTACCATATCCCGCAAATAAATTTGATCGATATCCCCAAGGAGTTACAGTTACCTTTCCCCATACTGGTGGAATTTTTGTTGGATCAGATCTTAACTCAGTTAATAACGTTGCTGGATGAGTTAACAATCCTTTGCGACCGGTGGGAATATTCCAATAACCTTCATCAACTTTTGCCATATCTCGCCAAATCACATATGTTTCATAAAAATCTACACTTTTAGTAAATTGGAAGTAACTTTAAATATCGTCATTGCAATTATCAACAACAACTAAATAATACCTAGAATATGAGATGTATTTGCAAAAACGAAACGGTTTAATCAAAAGAGGTGCGGTCAGACGTTCAGGGTAATTCCAAAATGTTGTTATCTGGAATGCTTTTTCTCCCCTTTGCAGTGGATATTTTTATATCTCCTGCTGAAGCCAAAATAGCCATTCGTAAACTGCAAGTCTGTCAAAGGATACCCCCTTACCCCTTACTTACCCTGCTGCAGTTTTGCCCAACACTGGTGCATTATTATTATTGCTTGCATTCTTGCATTGTAACCATTAATTAACTTTCAATTAAAAATAATAAAAATAATTGATAATTGTGCTCTTTGCGAAGCAGTTTTGCCTTTTTAATATTGAAGAGGACTACCTACCTGTGTACATTCAAATATCTTTTATAATCCTATAATTGTGGATTTCTGACTCACCCTATTT
This sequence comes from Epipyxis sp. PR26KG, assembly GCA_015144975.1. Lineage (NCBI taxonomy): Eukaryota > Chrysophyceae > Chromulinales > Dinobryaceae > Epipyxis > Epipyxis sp. PR26KG. The sequence goes on along the minus strand of VKHH01007265.1, from coordinate 3,616 downwards.
ACTGAGTCATGCAAATCTACAAATCTACTCACTAATAGCAATCTTTAACAACAATTTTTGAAAATTTTAAGACTACAGTGTACACCATTCAAGCTTTTGCTTTAATTGAAGGGGGAAATGTCCTACATTATTCTTTATTTTCTACTGCTAGTCAACGTGTATACCTTTGGCTTTCTTCACACATCTTCATCTTTGTTAAACGGAATATCCATTCAGAAACAAACATGTATGTTCCTTATTTAATTTTATTATACTGTATATAGGTTAATTGTATGTCTTGTTGAACCGCACAACGCAACAATATGGTCATTATATAGTGCAAAATACACCCAATTATTAAAATTTTATTTCTTTTTAGTGCTATTCTCAACAAATAATAATCATGCAAATAAAAAACCTCATGTAGCGGTAATTGGTGCTGGATGGGGTGGATGGGGAGCTGCAAAAACTTTATGTGAGTCTGGCTGTCGTGTCACTCTTATTGACGCTACATCCGATCCAAGTGGCAGTTTACCAAGTGTTACTCCCACAGGTATTGAATTGATTTAAATTAAATTAGCAGATATGTTAATCAAATAAATTATTTATATTGAATTCTAACTTATGACATGAACTCATTACCATACAAATCATTGGTGTAAAATCTTATTTAAGATGTCTGATGTTCAGACTAAAGTTATTCCGAATAACTATAGGTAAGCCTTTTGAGGCAGGGATGCGTGGCTATTGGATTGACTATCCAAATATTAATAATCTTTTATCACAATTGAATATATCTGAGAATGAAGTATTTACAGAATTTACGAACTCATCATTTTATTCACCAAATGGATTAGAAGCAACAGCTCCCGTATTTTCTTCGAATAAATTTCCAAATTTACCTTCTCCATTGGGACAAATTTATGTGTCACTCGTAGATAAATTATTTGTCCGACTCCCAATAAGTGATCGAGTCACATTAGTTGGGCTATTAATAGCAATGCTTGACACAATGCGGGATGATGATGTGTTTGAATCCTATGATAGAATGACTGCGCATGACTTATTTATTCGTTTTGGTGTGTCGAAAAGATTAGTGGATCATTTTCTACGACCAACCTTATTAGTTGGATTATTTAAACCACCAGAAGAACTAAGTGCTGCTGTTACAATGGAACTGTTGTATTATTATGCATTAGCTCATCAAAATAGCTTTGATGTGCGATGGTTGAAAAGAGGAACTGTCGCTGAAAATTTCTTTCGTCCATTGTATAAAACACTATCAGATTCTTATGATATAGATGTCATTCCTAATTGCAGAGTGACTGGAATTGAATTAAACCAAGAGAAGAATTCTCCAACTGGTACACATAAAGTGAATAAAATTCGCTATAGCATTATGAGTAATAATTCAAGTTATAACAATAACTATGGTAGTGGCGTTATGGAGGACTTGGATGGTGTTGTACTGGCTGTTGGTACTACTGGTATGAAATCGATTATTACAAATAGTCCAGAAATCGCAAGTGTATCTTCTCAGTTAAGCAAAGCCGCAACACTTGGAGGAATCGATGTTATGAGTGTGAGGTAATGGACTGCTCAATGGCAAAATAATAATAATTTAATTATTTAATAATTTATATAATAGAATATAATAATTCAATTATTATTCATTCATTCATATAATACATCCTTATCTTGGTCATAGGCTATGGCTAAATGAGACTGTTCCAACTCGTTCTCCTGCTAATGTATTATCACAATTCGATGAGTTGAGGGGTGCAGGGGGTACGTTTTTCATGTTAGATCAGACTCAAAAAGATCATCTGAGTGAGCTGTGGGGTGAACAGGAAATACAAGGGTCTGTAGTAGGAGTTGATTTTTATAATGCAGGTGCATTATTCTCCTTGTCAGATAATGATTTGATTGGTATTATTATGGACAAATTTCTTCCTCAAGCAAATGAAAAATTCCGGTACGTATCATTCCATATACTACAATAATATGTTGTTCTAATTATTATACTTTGACTCAATATGACTCAAACACTGGTTCTTGATCATTGTTTATGTTGCTAAGAGAGAGAGATCATTTACTATGATAGCTTTCAAGATGCTTACCTGGTTTTTCTCGACAAAATCTAGGCAATTATCTTGGTTATAATTCAGGCTATCATAGTAAATGATCTCTCTTTTAGTAACATAAACAATGACCTAGAACCAGTGTATTTGAGTCATATTGGTGGGGTAAATTTAAATTTCATGATTTAATGTTAATAATAACAATAATAATAATTTAAGTATAATATGATGATGATGTGTTTGATATGATTATGGTTGTTGTTTTATTTTACGATGTGATTTATGTCATAGTTCTGCTGGAGTTGTTGATTCTTACGTGAAGCGATACCCATCAGGTGTTTCCTGGTTTTCACCTGGTTCCTATAATCGCAGACCTAGTACTGTGGTCGATGGTATTCCTAACTTATATTGTGCTGGTGACTGGGTGATCATGGGATATCGTGATCCGAGTAAAAAGAAAAGAATCACAGTGTTAGAGGAACACGGTGCCAAAGGGTTATGTCAAGAACGAGCTTATGTCTCTGGATTATTAGCAGGAAATAAAATGATTCATTATTTATATGATAATAATCTGCTTTCAAATAATAATAATAATAATAATAATAATAAACCGAAATCATCTGAAATTATTCCTATTCGTCAAGATGAATTACAAGTCACATTTGGAAGAAAAATTATAAAAGATTTTGCTAATCGATTTTTAAAACCATTTGGTCTTTCAAAATTATATATTCGTTAATTATTTGCTCCATACATTTATTCCTATTAGTATTCCATCTCACTTGCACGAACCTTACGAAATAATAATGGTTTCTTATTTTTCATTTAAATCTAATTTACATGTTGTCGTTTTATTCGTCAATTATTATTATTTTAAATTATCTCTTCCTTAAAAACAACATTTTTGTTATATATGATACATCATACATTGTATCATACACACATACGCACCATGTTGTTCTCAAAATTTAATCAATTATTATCATAATAATCGTATTTGAAGTTGATTAAATTGGTATGAAAGCAATGGTTTTTAATGATAAGAGTATGTCCATAATAGGCATTTTATTTATATGAATATTCTATAAAAAATAACAGACATTGTTTTTAATATGAATATTCTCCGACTAACTTCATGATAATAATCATGATAACTTTGATTACATTAATTAAACATAATTAAAAAATTTAAAACTATCAACTATTATTAAGGAAACCTTAAAATATATCACAAAGTATCTATATACCAGTATGGATATTCTAATTATAACATAATAACTATAATTAATAAACTTTATTTTATAATACAATAATAATAATCAAATCAATTATCTGGTCAATATTTTGGGATTTTTTTTTAAATTACTTAAAATAAAGATTAGATATTATCTCAAAATGATAAGAATTATTAATCTTACCAATTTGCAAACAATTGATCTGATTATAATAGTAATAAATATTACAATTATTATTATAATTAGAGCCCGAAACTAACAATTATTTCATAACTGATTAGACCATCTACTGATGATGATTACGAACTATTATCATTTTAT